>JAOBAZ010245286.1:0-16521 GCA_026546875.1 Pteroeides caledonicum
ATCAATATAAAAACCAATATAATTATCGCCTATAGTACTAAGAATTACAAAGTTTAATTGTTTATTTTTATATACTTTTAATGTTAATTTATTACTAAAACTTCTTTAAACTTTTTAGCCACGCCAGCTGGTATTCTCCAAAATAACAGAATGATTGTGAGCTGGACTGAACAGTGAAGAAAACTTAACTTTGTTTCCAAATATTTCAATTATTTTTTTGCTCATTAAATCACATCGAAAGAAGCTCGACTAGAAGCTCGATACCAAATATGTTGAGAATCCTTATTATTATTATTGCTATCACCACTGTCATCGTCTTTGTCTCATTGTTGTCGCTTTTGTTGTGGTCGTTGTCATCATCGTCAAATTTTTGGCCCTGACAACTATTTGTAAATATACATTGAAGAACTACATGGCAGCAAGAAAGAAGTAGCTAATGGAAACTCCAGCGAGAGTTTACTTTTAAGCACATATTAGCCATGAACATGATATAATAATCTAGACCGTTATGTAATTGTCTTATCCACATACGTAGTCAAAAGTTGCCTGAGGCGAATAACAAATTTTTATCAGTAATGATTTAATACATGCAATTGTCAACCTGACAAATTGGGAAGACCTTAAATATTTGTAGTTCACACACATTTCAATATTATGAAATATTTATCTTTATTGTTTTTATTGTATACATAATTAGACTTGAGTAATTTCAACTTAAATTGTACACTTTTCACGTTAAATTGTAATTAAAATTCATTTAAACTGCTGTTAACATCATTTTTGTGAGAACATATTTACGAGAACATATTTCCAGGAAATTTGCGTTGATTAAAATAGCTTTTGGAAAGCAAACATATTGGGTATTTATTGTATAGTAGTTTATCCTCTCAATATACTACAGGGATATGAAAACACATTTCTTTATTTTCTTAAATGAAAAAACGTATAAAACTATTTAATAACATCGATTATAATTTTTAAAATATCTCTCCAGATATTTTAACCCATAATTTAAATTTAACTGATCACTACCACCAGTGCCGATCAGTCAAACAATGTGTTCAATGTCTCTCAATGTCCATCTAGCATACGCTGTGCACTTCTTCACAAACATGCAATAACATTGGTTTGTTCTCATTGTAAAATTTGCATTAAACGTCGTCGACAACGTAACAAGGGACTTTTTCCACGTAAATCATGGTAAAAAAACTTTTCATGAAAAATTTCAGGCCAGGAAAATTATTTCAAAGAAGGAAATGACCTTCTGAGCTAGGAAATGAGTTTTCTGAGTTAACCAAATATTGATCACTGTGTAACATGTTAACCCTTCGTACAACTTGTCAATTGTTAACATGTTGCGCATTTTTGACTGGAGTTCAAACCCTTGTTACACCAAAGGCTCTTTCGCGAAAAACTGTACAAAAATCAATGCAATTTTTTTGTTCCTCTTTGCAGATCAAGGAATATATGTAAATTGATGCACTAGCTAATTGATTGCTGCTGAGCGTGTGATAGCTATAGGGTACTGACCTGTATGTGCTATAGCGTCACCGATCTATAGTGTATATGTGCTTATATCGTAGGGTCAGACATTTATTTTGTGAGCCGTCGATTTTTCAGTGACGCGGTTGTTCGCATAAGACTAACATGGCGGACGATAAAGAAACAAAAGATGGCAAGGTTTGGTTAAAAATTATTCTTCACTCTTCAAAGTTTCCTGTTTGTTTTAATTAAGATTTTATTCCTGTAGCGTTGGAAATTGAGTTTTGATATTCAGAACACACCATGTGCGCGGGAATGTTTGGCGTTTGGAATAACGTCAGGCCTATTAATCGGTGGAGCAGTGTTTTTAAGATCAAGTGAGTACATATTACCGGTAGTATCTTTTTGTCACATAAAATTGATAAAGATCTCACCAATTGTTTAAATTGCAGAAAAAGTTAGAAAATCCTGTGACTATGCTGTTGGTTCGTTTGTTCTGTTGTCTCTAATATCTTGGTACGTTAGACGATTTAAAACGAAGATGATGATGATCTATAATTTAACTTTACCATTTAACAAATGATTTGTTTTAATATCTTTTAGGGAGGTCTGTTCATTCAAACGTTACAGAGAAAGGGAAAAAATTAAGAAAGCTGTTGGCTTATTAAATGAGTTTGAAAAGAAGAGAGCAGAACGCTCTGAACTGGAACCTACTGAGACCTAGCTCGAAAATTGGTTGGAAGTATGGCAGGTCCTATACACAAAACTAAAATGTAGTCTCACCATACAAGAGGGTGTCAAAAAAATGTACAGACTGTATTGAGTAGTGTTCACCATTGTACAGTTCTATATGGGACATTTAACTGTTGAGGTGCATATTTCCGATGACATATTTGGCTGGACATGATTATAAATTCTAATAAGACCTTTATAAAAATAAGATTGTATAGTATTTTAAATTACAACCACCGTCAATAGTGTGATGATAGGAACCTTTGACTTATTAAGTCACCCACAATAAAGTACAAAAAGAAATAATTCCTTCTAGTTAAATACATTCAAATGTTGTATGCAAGAGACCAAAATTTTGGAAGAGGTTTGGCACTTTTATGCAATTAACCCTTAAACACCTAATTTTTATTTCCTTTTGTTCATTGTTATCTCTTTGTTCTTGCTTTTGTTGTATTGTTTATGCAGTGTACAGACTGGGGTCGTATACAGCTCCAACCATTGTCTAAGGGTTAAAAAGCTTGGCTAACCATTTGAAACATTTTGTTTCAACACCTGTATGTCTTAATTTTTATCACCTTATAACCTTATCCATTTCAACACCTGTATGTCTTAATTTTATCAGCTTATAACCTTATCCATTACAACCCATCCTTGCAGTTTTACAGGCATGTCAAATTTTCATTGAAAACTGTGACAGACAGTCCAGATTTGGAAAACATTTACTTCTAGTTATAAACTGTTTTGTTTCATTAGTTAAATGTTTCATACTTCTACTTATGCAAGTCGCTTAAAACTTGCTTAAGTAACTTAAGCAAGTCTCCAGTGTGGCGGGCCTGAGATTGTGACTTTTAGTTTGGGCTTTACTTTTGACTTTTAGCCTGGAGATGTATTAACAGTTTCAATTCCACATACCTAATATACAAGTGTAAAATTTAAAATCTGACTTTTAAAATAGTTGCAACACAATAATGACAATTAACATCTTGGACAGCTTTTATTTTTCATAAACAAAGCTATGCTGCTGTTATATCATTGAATTAATACTAATGATAAAGCTGAAGCTTGAACAAACAACACAAATACCAGTACTTAAGCAGTTTAGCCATTGCCAAATGGATTAAAGCAGGAGCTTTAAGGTATATATTTTGAGAAGACATTCACAACAATGAATGTCAAAATAGCAGTATTAACTGTAAGCAACATTATGCAAACAAATATATTTTATTGAGCAATTCAATCTTCTTTCATATCATCATCTTGTTGCACCTCAATTTTCTTTTCTTCAATAGCAGGAACATCTTTTTTCTCTGCTTGAATACTCAACAAACCATCCTTACTGAACCGTGACACCAATGTACTTGAATTAACATCTTCTGGTAATGTGAAACTTCGCTTAAAATGGCGATGTGTAAACTGACCTTCATCTTGAGATTTATGTTCTGCAGACACCATCAGTTCATTGCCTTTTACACGAACATTCACTTCCTCTGGTTTAAAGCCACTAAGATTAATCTTCAATGACATTTTCTGGTCATCAGTTTCATCAATACCCTGAGCTTCTGAAAGGGCAAGTGGTTTGGGTTGTTCTTTTGTGGCTTCAATCTGCAAGACACCATCTTGGGAAATTCTTGACTTGACAGAACGAGGATCAACTCCCTCAGGTAAACTGTAACTTCTGTGAAATTCTGTTGCTTCATAACCATACTCATTCTCCGAGTAATGTTTCCCACTGACTAGAACTTTACCATCTTCAACTTTACAGTTGACTTCTTCAGGTCGGTAATGACTCACATCAAGTTGAGCAACTTGAATGTTGTTGCTGTCTACGGACCTTGATCTTTGGACTGGACGTTGTTGTTGTGCTCCTTCATTTCTTTGCTGTGATATAGGTAAGAACCTTGATGTACGGTATCTGATTGGAGGAAATGTCAAATCAAACATTTCATCCATGACATCAGACAATGTTTGTGGCTCTTCATAAAACCTTCAAAGTTCAAAAAAAACACATAAATTCTTGCAAAATATTTAGTGAAGTATTATTTATTGTTTGGTTTAAATGCTTGCTACAGTTAAAGACCTGTAAACCAGTTTTATACTTTGTGTTAATTAAACTCTACCAGTACCACTCAATTGATGCTTACAGCTTCATATATTGTACTAATACTTCATATTTACCAATCTCTTTTTGTTGTGGTAATCTTGCCAACCATGACACAAATAATGGCAAGAGATCTCTGGTTAACACAATTAGAGTTACACCTGATAAAGTACTGATAGACACTCCATTCTATTTTGCAACCTTCAATCTCCACGGTTGCACAAAATAGAAAAGTAAATCAATCACTAGCCTGGTTAGAGCACAATTGAACAAAGTTTTAAGGCATGTAAATTACTAAATGGGAAAAATGTTTATGTTTAATATTACGCTCATAAGCAAATAATGAAATATACACATTGTTGAGACAACTTAGTTCACTTAACATTTACTTAATTTTATAGTAGAATAAGAGACAAGCCTAACGCTGCAACTCAATATTATATTGAATATACCGCCAAACAGAGAATATACTCATACTTTCAACGACAACCCTATTATTGTAATAAATTGCAGTCAATTCTCTTGGTGTCACCAACAACGCCCAATACTTGTACGTTTACAATAAAACGCAAAGTTTCAAATTGCTTACCGATACGGGTTTTGTAGAGGTATATTCCAAAATGCCATGTTGTACTAAAATTACAACAGCGACTTCTATAAAGAATACCACCTCAAACGATCAAAGAATCACTTTTAAAGTTTAATAACAAGAATGCGAAAATCGAAAGTAAGAAATCGACGTCAATTAACCTACGACGCATGCCCAATGTGCTGCAGCTGCCATCTTCTACAGCAGTCTCATAAATTGTCTCATATGCTATGGAAATATGTCTTGGCGTGACGTAGTAAATCAAAATGTTTTAACTAGAGTTTGGGTCACGAGCAGTAGCACCCCCGTGAGTGTATACTTGTAAGACAATTCAAGAGGATAGTGTATATTTTATTTGATTTTCTCATTAGATTATTTATTTTATATTGTTTCTCGAGTGGATAACAGAATAATAACATTTTTAGACCCATTAAAATAGTTGTACATAGTGGGTAACAGCTGAGGAAAAAGGGGGACACCTAGAAAGTATACGAGATGAATATGTTGTATTTTTTGACAATAGGTCAAATGATTTTTATTAATGCAAATTATCCACACAGTGAAATGAAATATCCCATTAAATATTTAAGACATACACGATCAATAATGAAAATATTTTAATTTTTTAAACACGTCCCAATTTTAAAATATTCTGCTAACAACTACTGGCCAAAAATAATCATTAATACCACTAACCCTAATTGTAACCCTAATAATGGGCCAATTGGCATTTGACGATGGTGATTATTGCAAAGGTCCATTTAAAATGACGGACATATTTCGATGGTTCATTGGTTTGGTAAACTGTTCGCGTTCATAACCAATGAATCAAGCGCAAACTAGTCAATAATACAGAACATTTGTGTACATCTCAACGATGTATATCTGATACAACTATAATGCTGTATATATTACAAATATGCTATATATTTAACAATCATTCGCCGAAGTCGAGGTGAATAGTGTTGGATATTCCGAGCTAGAGTAACCAATCAAATTGCGTAAAAAGTACTATCCCGACAATGAGTACATGCTATAATATATATTATATATTGCATATGTTATTTTAACGGATTATTTCATTTCACAACAAAATTATTTTTTCGACGGAACTAATAAGTCAATACTCTCTACCAATACCTGAAATATTTCCAAAAGAAAGAAAAAGTTGTCAAAGATGTTACCTGACGTGTTCATGTAACAAACCAGAGTTTCATTGGCAAGAAACAATGTGATCCACTAAGCATATTTCATTGCAAATATCCTACTCAAGTTTTTAATCATCCATAAATGGAACTATGTCAATGATGACGTCATTTTTGACAAAAATTCTAATCACTTCCTCCTTCTAGACACGTTGTTTCCGTGTTATTTAGTATGTTGTACATTGAACTGAATCAACTTTACTAAACTTCGAAAAAACTAATATTTCCCAAAATAAATCAAATTTTACAAACTCCCTTATTTTTGGACATATTTTATGGTGGCAATAATTTATATTTTGACTGCACATGTAAATGATACGTTCTCCTACATGTGGCGTTCTTCAAAACGAGGCGTCCTTCCAAATGAATGGTTCTTCGAAATGATTCGTTCTTCTAAATAATATGTTCTTCTGAATGATGCGTTCTTTGAAATGATGAGTTCTTCCAAATGATGCCTTCTTCTAAATGATGCGTTGATCTACACGGTGCGTTATTCTAAATGATATGTTCTCCTAAATCACGCCTTTTCTTCTAAATTAGCCCTTCTTCTAAATAATGCGTTTTGTGTCGGGATAAAATTTCCAATTCAAAAACATTCTACTGAAGTGGAAATTTTTATCCTGACACACAACGCGTCACTTCCGTGCCCAGTCGAAACTGTGAATTGATTTATCGAATTACGGGAAATAAGCCAGCGCACGTGATCACCACTAAATAGCAGTGACGTCACTCCAGCAATTAGAACACAGAAACGTTTTGACCAACTGAGAAGTTGGAAAACTTTGCAGTGTTATCTGTGAGAATTTTTTGTTGATTTTTGTACAAATTGGTTTTATAACTTATTTCTCACTGAGGATCTTTGCCAAGAATAGCAAGCTAAAAACCAAAAAAGGAAGATTATAGTTAACCAATAAAAACACGTGTCATAAAACACGTGACTCAATACAATTACATTTCAATGAAGAACGATTTCTAGCGCCAACAAGAAATGACAGGAGAAAAGTAACCTTTTATATAAAATATTTTAAATTGACTACATTTCGAGGACTGTAAGCAATAATTTTTTTTGAGTAGAGGGCTCTAAGTGTCATATGCCATGTTATAATATAGTTATCCACTGTATACGAGCTTTACTGTAATTTCATTGGCTAAAATAGTCACCGTATATCAGCTCATACTCGGTGAGTAGTGAAAAAACAAAAGCAGCATGTTGATTAAATTATTTAATGGCAATAAATAATTGTTTTCTCACATATAATAGTGGATAACTATATTATAAAACAATTATACCATTCGTTCTCGTTGCATAAGGCTGATAGCCAACTCGGTTGTGCCTCGTTGGCTATCAGCTCATATACGACTCAAGCTCATTGTATAATTGTTAATTATGTCGGAGGATTAAAAGTATTTAAACACCTATGTTGAATTTGCGCTATATAAATTAATATAATAGTTCAAGACGTGTCCAAGAGCTATAGGGATAACTATTTCACACAAATTTACATGAAAGGAAATTCGTTTGCTTGTTGTTTTCATTGATCACTCAGTTTAATGATTAACCTCCTCCCGAGTTATGTTAAAATGTCACGTGACTGAGAGCCAAGTGTTACTCAATACCTCTTCTTTCATCTTAATTTGTTCACCTCATAAAGAACTTACTAAGCGGTCGAAATCTTATCAACACTTTACCTCTACACTTCAATTTTATAATTTTACTAATTTGACTTGGCTAACACCACATATTATTTGTCCAAGAATATCTCTTGCATTAATTGAATTAATAATTATTGAATGAGCTTGAGCGTCATGTGAAGAATTATCAAACCGAAGTTCGTCGTTATCAACCGAAGTTGAACTGAGGCTTGATAATTCTTCATATCATGCGAAAAACTCAATAATTGTTTTATTTATTTAAAAAAAATGAAAATAGTTCTGTCAAGTTTCCGGCTCCTTTGCCGTCGTCCTCATTAGCATGACGTCATAACGTGAGATACGACTTTTTCTTCCACGTTGTGACGTCATAACGTGGACGGAAAATGTCATATCCCACGTTATGACGTCACTCGTTGGACATGACGATTTCACACATGGCTATGAGCCAATAAGAATTAATGAAATAAGTAATAGTTCATCTCATATCCAGATCCGATGTACTTATCATTAATATATATGAATGGTAAGATGAGATCATTTGATCAAGTTATCAGGTAGATTAAGATAATTTGACTTACTTGTTTGACAAATTGTGTCGCATTAAAAATCTCACTGGCCCCATACACGATAGTTTTTGGATTGGAAGGATTACGCTTAAAATTACAAAAAAGTTTGTATTAATTGAAATATTAAAATATTTTGAACAAGGAAGTGTTAATAGATGTTACAAATAGTAGGAAAGCCTGAAAAGAACATCAGTGACCTACTAACTTAACGATCATTGTTTGGTTCTTCCCACGTTTCACCTCAACCATTTCTTAAACGTGTCATATTGAGTAATTTTAATACTCCTTTTTTTAGAAATACCTTTTAGTATTGATGAATACTTTTTATCATTTACAAGTACTCTGATTTTTAACTTTTGGTAATAATAACTTCCGACAATCGTGTTAATACATTTAAGAAAGGTTAAAGAATGTTTCTCAAACGAGGAGGTAAGGTTACCTTGGCATAATCCAACAAGTTTTGATATTCAATATAATTGCCACCGCCAACAATGAACACAATCGCCTGTTTAATAAAAAAATGACAATAACAAGACAAGAAATTTTAAAAAATGACAAGGTAAAAAAAATCGCAGTTGTTCAAAAATTAAGTTTTCTGAAAAATTACCTCTTGGAAAGGTGTTTTATTTCGTGGAATAGAAGAACTGTAGGAATAATTAAGAAATATAAAAAATATTAGCAACAACAAATGTTTGTTGGATATTGACATTAACGATTTAGATAAAATATTAGTTAAATTTTAAAATTTTTGTCACTAAAGACATTCTGATATAGTATAATGGTAGAGGAGTTCTACGTCAGGCGCTACAGGGGGGGCACATTACGCATTATCACACATTACGTCATTATCACACATTACGTCATTATCTCATTCATGTTAGAAACGATAGCTGATATCACTGCAACAGACATTACATCATCATTTAATTTATCCTAATTCAAATTTTTATTATTACACATATATTATTCCAAAAAGCTTTTTTTCACGCTTTTTGAAAGCCTCGCAACATCCCGCGTGCATGTACCACGTGAGATGTTGTGAGACTTCGTTAATATTTAAAAAATATTTTTTTATACAAAAAAAATAGAATTAAACAGTACAATGTAAAAAATATTTTGTAGTCTATTGGAATTATTTAATATTTTATCATATACCCTAGGTATATAATTTTTTGTAATATATCCAAGGTATATAATATCTGGTAACATACCTGAGGTAATTAATATATTATCATGTACACGAGGTGTATAATATTTTACCATATACCCAAGGTATATGATATTTTGTATTATATTCGAGGTGTATTATATGTTGTAAGGTATTCGAGGTATATAATATTTTGAAATATATCCAAGATCTCTTAAATTAACCAGACCTTTTTATTTGCAATGCTCTTTCAACAACATTTGTTTAAAATAAAATATTAAAATAATACCAAAGCCAACCTGTCAGTTGCTCGGAGCATTTTTGGATCAAAATATCTGTAATCTTCCACATCCTAGAAAAGAACGTTTTTGAAATAGTAGAATTTTTCTTTAAATTGCAACAACTATGGTAAATTTAAAATTATTATAATTATACAATTTCTTAGAAAATTATTTAAAAAATCTAAAAACCTTGCTCAATACTTACAGCAATTAACTTATTTTCTATTATTGAATCAACAATTCTTGTAACAGGTAAATTCTAAGAATTTTCAATTTTTAGATTGGTAAATCATACAAAATATCATTCATAGAAAAACTTTCAAACAAAAGTTATTATAATATATACCTTGTTACCAACAACTAGGTTTTTCACTCCCTCCATAACAAACTGTGATCCAGTACTCATTATTTTAGAAAACATACCACTACAAAATTAACAATATTTTTGAATATTTTTGATAAAAAATAGACCAGGGCTGCACTTTTTAAACAATATCTCTTGATTCGTCAAAACAACATCTGGTATCAATCCATTTAAAAATGTTTCCTAACCCAACACAAGTATTCCTAAGACAAAAAGTTGAGCTTAGTAAGTTTACAGCTCGTTGCGAGAAGAAAAATAAAATAAAAACTGAAACTTCAGACGGGCTTACGAAACAGGAAGAGTTCTCTATAGCAATATATTACAAGTTGAAATAAAAAAAATACAAGTAAAAATAGTTACAATTATTTTTAAGTGCAATAATCAACAAAAAATCATATTCACTAATAGCTCATTTTTTCCCAATAGGACTACTTGTAAACATTTACCATGTGTCGATGTTTCTCGACAATATATGTCGTTTACTCATTTACCTATCTAAAATTAATCGAAAAACAAAAGTAATGTTGTTCACTATACCCACCTATAAGTATTTTGTCCTCCCCCTCCTGATTGAACTGGTCCTGTGGTTATCTTTGTAAACGCTCTAGAGGAAAAATATTATTGAGTTCTTTTTCAACTTCATGCCAGAAACAATGACATGTTCAGGTCATATCAAATTCAGAACCCAACACCTTGATGATTACGAACATTTATACTATATTACTTAGTGTTATCCTATGATACATTATATGAAATAATATTTAAAATATTTATTTAAAATCAAGAAATCCCGGTTTCGTATTTCACGAAACCAGGGATGGATATTGTTCTTTAATTATGTTTTCTTTAATCGTCTTTAACAATTAAAGAAGGTTTGAATTGAAGATAAAAATTCTCTTTAATTATTTTTTATATTTGAGTATATTTGAACAGTAGAATATCATGATGTTCATTTGGTTACATTAATTTTGTTGCATTGTACCATATTTGGCAACACTATATTATACATTGTATAAATAATTTTGGAGTCATTTAATTTATTATCATATTGAAGTTGTAAAATTTTGTTGAAATTATTGTGAATTGTTGAAATTAAAAAGTTGTAAAAAATGTCTTTAATTATCTTTAATTGTCTTTAATTGAATGAAAGAATAAAGAAAACTTTAGTTTTCTTTATTCTAGTAAAATCTTTTTTATTCCATCCCTACACAAAACATTAGCAAAACTGTTTATTAATGGCCGACATTTTCAAAAAGAAAACTTACTTCCATTTCTTAACATAATTTAGAGGACTAAGATCAGCCCCAACATCTCGTAACGCGGCAACATATTGATCAAATTCAGACTAAAAGATATAAATAAACCAAATAATTGTTTACCCGCTGAACTAGATTCCTTCCCAGTTGACACATCCGTATATTTTCCCCAGTCTTAAAATATCCCACACACTTTCGTTTACCAATACACAATAGTTTGTAATGAAATAAAATTTCTGTTATTAGTCATATACACAATTTTCAAACGTCCAGTATTATCATTTGAAATATCAACTAAGATTGGAACACCTCACCAACTACAAAACTAGTTCAGTCACAAGTTTGATTTTAGCAGGAAAGCTTTTCTGTTACATGGTTCCAACAGGTCACCGGACTGCTTTTAAAATGTTTTTTTGTCTACTTGACATTTTGATCCAACTAAAACATACTGTAACTGTAACTGTAACACAAATATAAAAGCCTGGTTGAAAACAACCATAATATTAAAAACAAATAGCCATTATATGTTATCATGACTATTGATTAAGAAGTTTGTTATTCATTAAGCTTGACTTTGATATTTATATTATAATTTCGTTATCCGCCTGGCAAATCTATCGCCACAGTCAATACTGTAACTGTTTTGCTTACTTTCTCGGTGCGCCCAAGATGATGGTCATGATGGCATGATTACAAAAAATTAAGATCGAAATTTTATAGTAGTGGGAGTTTAAGAAGAAGACCCCGATTACACGGTACCGGATTCGCGTGATCACGACATCGAATTCGGTCAGTTTGCAATCATATTTTCTCTTACCACTTTTCTATGATTAGTTGGTATTAAATTATCTAATCTTATTATAAATTTAAAAGCTCGTCTTGAAACCATTTAATTTCTTATCGTGACCACACGGTACGTGTAAACGGGGTCTACGAAACTTCCACAAAATCAATATTTCGTTGGCGTTGTTCTTAGTTAATGATTAAAGATACTCACAGCCGACATAGTTGGTCCAGAAATATAGAATATCATAAATAATCTTAATTTATCTTCAGGATTTCCAGCTAAAAATAATTATTCCAAAATATTAAAATAATTAAAATATCTTATTAACAGTAAAAACAAATCAAACGGTTGTCCAACTTCCTACACAACGTAAACACAACGTCTTTCCGGGAAGGTGCACCAAGAAAAGGGCCTGGGTATGAAATTGCAGTTTTTATGAGTAATAGTTTATTCTTACCCTCCGGGTCTTGAATGAATTCCAAAACTGATTTATCCTAAAATTGCCAGGAAGTCGTTGGTTTACAAAGCTCATGTTACTCATTAATTACTATATTAATTTATTACCATATTAATTTCGTACTATATTAATTTCGTACTATATTAATTTCGTACTATATTAATTTAGTACTATATTAATTTATTACTACACTAATTTATTACTATATTAATTTATTACGATATTAATTATTATGTTAATTTATTACTAGATTTACTTTTTCTACCATTAACAATATTTCCAACCCTCACAACTTTAGAAAACTTACTAGTCTTTGGTTGCTCATTATTTTTTCTTCAGATTCAAAATACGTGTCAAGATGGCGTTGCTTTAATATTTTGAAAAAAGGAATTAGAAATGCAAAATTTTCTTGCAAAATTTCGCTTATCGACATTTCCACCTCACCACACCTCTTTCACCACACCTCTTTCACAACACCTCTTTCACCACACCTCCTCCACCACACCTCTTTCAGAACACCTCCTCCACCACACCTCTTTCAGAACACCTCCTCCACCACACCTCCTCCACCACACCTCTTTCAGAACACCTCCTTCATCACACCTCTTTCACCACACTTCTTTCACCACACCGCTTTCAGAACACCTCCTCCACCACACCTCCTCTACCACACCTCTTTCACCACACCTCCTCCACCACACCTCTATATTGAAGAATATTGTCTACGAAGAATTTTGTGTTAAACGCAACATGGCGGCCAGCGGTCACGCTACATATAACATTTAGTAAGGTATAGCCACTCCAGTTAATATGGAGATCAGTGACTGCGGTACGTTTGTACGTTGGTTAATTAACATTTTTCTCTATATCTTTGTAGTCGTATCCTTATCACTCGTCCCGGTCGTTTGTTGTATATTGTTATTACCTTGATTTGATCAAGCAAAGCTGTCGCAATATTTGTATGTTGGTCAATTAATCTTTTTTTCTCTAATAACTCTGGTAATGAACTACAAATTAAAAGCAAACATTCAACATCGTAGATCAAACAATATTTCCTGTATGTTAACTACCTATTATTATTTTTTTAAATATTGATTGGCTAATGGCTAATAACTATGTGTGAAATCCTCATGTCCAACAAGCGACGTCAGAACGTGGGATACGACTTTTTTCTTCCACGTTATGAAGTCACAACGTGGACAAAAAAGTCGTATCACATGTAATAACGTCATGCTAATGACGACAACGGCGAAGTGACCAGAAATGCAAAACAACACAATGGCTTCCTTTAAGGAAGGTCATTTTTTCGTTCTTTTACAAAAATAGTAAAACAATTATTGAATTCGACTTTCGCATGATATGAAGAATTATCAAGCCTTAGTTTGTCGTTCGGTTTCAGTTGATAACGACAAACTTAGGCTTGATAATTCTTCATATCCCGCTCAATCTTATTTAATAATTACCTGACTGCAGAGGTCAATTTCGACGTATGATCACTCATTAAATCACTAATCACCCCTTCATCACTGTCATCCAAACCCTGGACCATAAACAAAAAAACTGTTAGCAATAAGTAGACAACTTTTACAACACACTTTTGGAACATATGTTGTGGCTATAGTGCATTTTAATTGCACTATTCTACACAAATCATTAATAATTCGGATAAAAATCTCTTCTAGTTTCATTTTCTCGGCTATGACATTACTGATTTTCAAAACTATATACTTTGCCGACAAACTCGTATAGATAGATCATTTTTTAGCCATTTTCGAGATTCCCGGCCGTGTTATAGCGCGGATATACAAACACTTGGGTTTGGGACGTGTTTGTGGATTCGATACAATACGTCCTTTTTAGATTGAAGTAGAGATAATAGAGAACGTTCTAAAAAACAAATAAACTGATCTAAGTGTAGTTTGAAAGTTTGCATGGTGAATAAAGTTAACTTTGAAAAAACTTGTAGAAGCACCATGTATTTTTTATTAATTTATACTGAGCTTTCGGCCCGTGTGAATCCTACAGAATCCCAATGAATTGATGAAATATTAGTGGAAAACTGTTCTTCATATACCAGGGAAATAATCCAATCGGCCACAGCTGATATCTGATCCCATGTCATTACACCACACGTCTAGTTTGCAATCCAGAAGATTCTTATTAAATTGAGACATGTGTCTAGCTGCTATCGCCCTAACACATTAACACTAATAATTTTGGATATGAACGAATCTTGTTATCAAGCCTGACTTGACAAATGCTTATACAAATGTTGCCTCGTTCTTGGAGACTGGGAGTCTGGGTCATCTGATACCAAGACGTCTTTCCCGGAATTACGGATTCTTATCTAAACACAAAAGCGTGCTATGTGTTTGCACATCTTCGTTGTTAGAAACATCTTAAACAAAAGTTCCACGTGTTTTATAGCAATTTCACATGTGGGCCACATGTGAATTTCGCGTGGCCACATGTGATTCCCCTATGAGTTGGATATGATATATAGAATCATATGTAATATTGGAACACAATATTTGGAGTTTTTGTAGGTGGAGGCTTTCATGAATTGATGATTGAAAAGTTTTCAAAAATACGGATGTATAGTTTCTCAGAAACTTGCATCATCTTGTTAACACTTAGAGTAAGAGGAAGCCAGATGAGAATTTTCAAAGTTATTTCCAATAATTCCACACATGTCGACCAGCTGATGTCACTAGTCATCTCGTTTTAATTTTGACCCTGAATGTACCTGCTGTGCTTTAGATGACCTTTTATACAGCACGTTTCCTGGAGATTTTTCGTTGACGGATAAAATCGTCTGGCGTTAAACAGAGTAAAATTAATAACTAGTTAACTGGCAACTTAGCCAAATACTAACTACTTATTAACCGCACGCAAGGTCCGTACGGTAAAATATTTTGCTTGAGATCTTTTGAGTACGGACCGAGCTCGAAGGGCGAGGTCTGTACTCTCAAAAGATCGAAAGCAAAAACAACCGTACGGACCGAGCTTGTGAGCTGGTTACTAAGGGGTTAATTATAGTTTTATTAAAACGTTCGGACTTGCAAGACATGTAATAAAGGGTTAATTTTGAATAGTGTCGAGGATTGATTGTCATGAATTTAGCACTAAGCTCTTTTTCCTTTAAAGCTTAAATTATACCAAAAATTGTTTTTGTCTCGACTTAAAGCGGGTTTTGAGATAAGTATAATGACAAAGTCTTATTGAGAAATTGTGTTTACTTTAAGAGATATTAGTCCTCGGAAACTCAATTCCGAGAGTTTAACGGCATTTTCCCGAAGAGAGCATGGGATTTTTCAATTTTTTCAATCATAAGAAAAGGTTGAAAACAAAGTAAGAAATGTTTTTTCTGTGGAAACTCAAGTACAAGAAATAATCTTGAAGGCGTTTTACGGCAATTCCCGACGTGTTAATGCGTAAGATTTCCAGTTAAAAACATCAATAACTTTGAAACTGTTAAGTATTTTACGTTGAAATTTTATCAGTAATCTTAAATTATTGTTTTCTTTAACATGATTAAGAAAAATTAGATTTTTTGATTGCCTTTAAAGAGATTTTTATGAACTGATAGTTGGTTAGCGCGATTTCTGACTCAACTTTATCAATTCTAAAAATCTAGAGTGAATAATTTGATTGTTTTAAAGACAGAACAAGATTTATTTGTACGTTTAAGTATGCGCTGGGACATCTGTGCCTCGAAAGTACTTACTCGATTAGACAGCGAGTGCTATAGGTAATCAAATTTCTGGTTTAGTAATGGTAATGTAATTTTTTTACGATGAAATAAAATTTTTATCATATAATAGTGCTAACTATATTATAAAACAGTTATACCATTCGTTCTCGTCGTATATGAGCTGATAGCCGACTCGGCTTCGCCTCGTCG
>JAOBAZ010245397.1:0-24522 GCA_026546875.1 Pteroeides caledonicum
TTTGGCAGTTCACCACCTTTTCGCTGTTTGATTTTGTATTTTATACTGCCTACGCAGCACTCAAACTTTTTTCATAAATAATTCTCGACTTACTGGTTGTGGTTGTTAAACTTTCTAGATTCGGTAATTTTTCTGCAGCCATGAAATCCTGTCCAATGGCGGTAAAAAAACTTCGAGCTACTCCACTTCCTTCACCTGGCTCGTTCTTAAACGTCACCTTAACACGATGTACTACAGTTGGTTTTGATGTGGAGGGACGACGACCAAAATATGCGTTAAGTTGACGAATAGTTTGTTGAATCATGGCATCACGACCACGTTCGAGCTGTGTAAAAAACAGAGGAAAAATTACTTTAAATTATGTTTTATTAATGTGTATATAGTGAAACGTCAATTATTATTGTGTTTATCTGAAAGATCTCTTAAAATGGTTTTGTAAGTTATTTTACAGTTTGTCGTCTACTTCCTACGATGTTTCAATTTGTTTACGACGTTCACGGTTTTTACCTCACACACTCATGCATGCATAATGGTTGACAGAAATAATGGTTTAACATTCTACAGTTCAACCTACTAGAACGACTTCCAAAAACCTTATCTGTTTTACCAGCATAACAGCATGTCACAGCACAAAGGCTTTCAAAACATTAAAGTCGGTGATAATTTTTTGGGTGAACTCATCTATAAATGTGTGACGTAAAAAGTGTGCACGTCGTAAACAAATTGAAATATCTCAACAACTAAGGAAGTAAACAAAGAGCTGTAAAATAACTTACAAAAACCATTTTAAGAGATCTTTCAGAGAATACAATTATTATGAATGTGTCGGATATCACATTACCGGATACTGCCGGATACTGCCGGATACCACATTACCGGATACCGAATACTACCGGATATCGCAAAATTACCGGATACTGTCGGATATTACATTACCGGATACTGGATACTGTTGAATATCGCAAAATTACCGGACACCGGACACTGCCGGATACCACATTACCGGACACTGTCGGATATCGCAAAATTACCGGAATCCGGTATCCGGATCCAGCACATCCTTAATTCATTATACAATAAAATTTTCGTTCTGTATACACTTTAAGTTAATATCTTGTTTATACCTCCAAAGTGAAATCTCGTTGACTTGTATTTTTCAGACGATCCATTTCACGGCGAAATGCGACTTCCTTCACATCAAACCTTCCTAGTTCGTTCAAAACAGACGATGGTTCAGCACCAACATCTTCAAGAAACACTCGACCAAATAGTTCTAAACACAACCGCCACCGACCAAGTAGAAAATTCGCTGGTATTACTCCTGTGATTCTTAATCCAGGTGGGTTTGATGAACTAGTTTGGTCAAAAAATACATCATCGTTGTTCTGAGGAATGTTTGACGAAGTACCTGGTTTGAAATAAATAAAAAGATAATTTAAGTAAAGAATGAGAAATCGCTAATCTCAATCGACATTGTATATATCAGTGTTGTCTAGTTAAACTATAAGGAAGTAAAGAAGAGTCCACGATAACGCATGAAGGAAAGACGCGCAATGTAGTGAGAAGATTGACTAATGTAGATGTTTGTATTAGTGAATAGATTGATTGATCGATTGGTTGATAATAAAATAATTATAATAAAATTTTGAAAAAGTTGAAAAAAGAACGAGCGATAAATGAAAAGATATTGTATACGGTGTGGGAAAATAAAAAAGGAATACAGTATATGTTCAAACCTTTACTTTTAGTCTCATCCAGTGAACATGCTGAGCGATTAGCTTCATCTTTTCCTGCTGTAATCTTCTGGTTAAGACCCAAGCTCCTCGATAACTTACCATGTTGTCCTTCGGCAAATGTAGGTTCTTGAACGGCACCAAACAGTTGTTCCCGTCTTGCATTTGTGTTTAATAAGTGGGGTTTATCAGCCAGGGGTAAGGACTCACTAAGTGGTGTGTGTAATGGCTCCGGTGGCTCACATCCTAAAACTGTTGTGGAATCCGTCCGTCTAAAGAACCTCTCTACTCCTGTAGTGGACCTGCAGCTAGGCTCCTCTTCTATCGCCTCGATTTCATCGTCGTCTGTCTTCGGGTTATCTTCGTCATCAATATCGGCAGCTCCCTCATCATCGGTAACGCTCGCTGGCGCACTGTAATCTACCAACTCACTCCGTCGTCTAATGCCAACCGGGTTGTTCCGAAGATAGTAGACTAAAGCGTCGAGAACAAACGCAACGTGACGTAACGCGCTGACGTCAACTTTCGGTAAGGAATCGGCATGTTCGTTATCATTACCTCTTATCAAAGAGAGAACATAACTGAGAAAGTCTTGTCGGCCTATATCATTGGTGTTGGTCAGTTGACGTCTATAGAATGAAAGAATATCAAGAGATGTTAAAGAACGACACTCAAACGTAAACGAAGAGGTCAAAATGTAGAAAACACTTTCAGGCATTCTCAGTAATAATTGCGATAACTCTACATCACCATGACTGACCACCATTGCTTCTACAATTATCATAACCAATAACATCACTACAATCATTAACCACCATCACCATCCAAATTACCATCACCATCCAAATTACCATCACCATTGAAATTACAAACAAACTCAACTTTACCAGTCAAAATTGTAATAAAACAAACTCAACTTTAGCAGACGAAATTGTAATAAAACAAACTCAACTTTACCAGTCGAAATTGTAATAAAACAAACTCAACTTTACCAGTCGAGATTGTAATAAAACAAACTCAACTTGATATAAAAACTTGATATGAATAACCTAATTACTAATACAACCTCGTACCTAGGCTCTTTACTCTGACGCTCGGTTACTGTCTTGTTCTCATAATTCACCATCACGTACTGTATACCTCCCAAATTTTACCTGTAGTTTTTACTTGAATTGTTTTTTATTCTAACACCTTAACTATGTTAATCTTATTTATGACATACCCTCGTTTCTTTTCGAAAGGATTTCCTTCCTCATTTCTTCGTTTCTCTTTTGTCCCTGACACCTTGGTTTGGTTCTCATAAAGGGGGTGTGAGGGATGTGAGGGATCAGTAGCAGCTGACAGGGATGTTCCAAAACGAAGCTGGGATTCCGTACATTCCATGATGGTCCATAACCACTCCCAGGTTGGTTGAAGTTCGCGATCAACCATTGCGCAAAGAGATTGAAGTTCGGACATCTTGAGATTATAACCACCCAATAAAAGATCAGTGATCTAAACATGGACAACGAAAAGACGTTACATCATTTACAAAAATTATTCTTATAACCCACATTCTACCAATTACAAGTCGCCTTCGTGGCCACGTGTTTTTCCAACACCCTGCTAATCGGAGTTAAACTAGGTGTGTCAGCAGACAACTTAATAGAGTAAGTTAGTAGTTAACTTAGTATTTAAGTTAATAAAACAAGAAATGATTACCCGGATTGTTGGGTCTTGTTCTATTAACTTATATATTAAGTTAGCAAGAAAATCATTTTCGAACTTTGTTTCTCACTCTGTTGTACTTTTATATGGTATCAAAACTTTATCTTTACTGAGAACACATTGTTTTTATTGATCTATGGTCACTCCATTATTTTATTGACAAGGTTAATTAAAGTTTCTCTTCAGTGTTGCGCAAATCTTGTGTAACATCCAAAATCTACTTTTAAACTTTGACACTGGATATAAAAGATCACTGGAATTACAATATTAGAGAATTATAAATTTACTAGAACGACGAGAGGAGACGGTAAATTTTGCTGCCACTTGACTGCTTTGCCAGATATTTGTAAGTAAGCATTTGTAATAATACCCATTCTCTCGGCTTTCTCCGGCCTTGACCGTGTAGCTCAGTGGTTAGATCGTCAGACTAATAAACCAAAGGTCACGGTTCGATTCCCAGTACGGTGTCGCTTACCCCAGAATAGTTTCGATCACTCGGAGAGCGCCTTTATTCTTATATGGTTAGTCCCTCTTCCTAATTGTTTGCAAATACTATGTAATAAACAAGAATAAAGATGGATACGGAAGCTTACCTCACGAACTAAATTCGCAAATAATCTAGCCAGAGCACTTGCTGAGTTCATGCTGCTAAACGTAGAGGTACTAGTTGAAGTGGAATTGTTTGTGGTGGAGCCTGAGGCGACAGCAGCAGCAGCGGCAGCGGCTGCAGCCACTCCACCACTTCCAGTAATACGATGTTGAGCTGGATCACCATAGAGAAGACCTGATGGTAAACTAGCAACAGAATGAAGATTTGAACCAGCTAAGGCGGAGTTCGAGATTGCCCATTGCATGGCATGTGGAGTGGAAGTAGTTTCACGACCTGAAGTAGAAATAACATTACTGTCATATTCTTATCTTCATATTCAAATTACCTCTATCTGACAGTAGTATCTCATACACACTACGGTATCCATTATGGTACAGCCTTATGGTACAGGATTGATTGAGATGCAAAAGCGGCACAAGCGCGAGAATTTTCGTTCCCTGTAAACAAAATATTTCTGTGTTATTAGCCGTACTTCTGTTGCTCAACACGTACTATTATTAGCCGTACTTCTGTTCCTCAAGACGTACTATTATTAGCCGTACTTATGTTGCTCAACACGTACTATTATTAGCCGTACTTACTATTACTCAATAAGGCAGCGTCAGTAATTTTGCCCCGAATTATAAAAAAATGCCTCGTTCATTTGCCAATCACAATGGAGTAATTTTGCCATATGATAAATTATCAACTATGTCTACTGTACCTGATCGTACTCTTCCATCTAATGCTCTTGGTTCATTTTCAACATTTCTTTCTTCTTCATCTTCTTCCTCTTCTTCTAATTCTTCTTCTTCTTCTATTTCATCCTCCTCGTTATCTTCCATATCCTCGTCGGCCGACGACGACTCGTCTTCGGAATACAAATCACGGCGGGATACGACACATACTTCACCTAGAGGTCTCGCGCGATCCTCGAAGACACGCGCAGCTCGACTGGTGCGGCCGTCGGACGATACAACAACATGACCATCATCTTCACTCTCGCTTTCACTCTCAACTAACAATTCCAAGTCCATATCGGACTCATTACCGTCATGCTCTACGCCCGGTTCATTCTCTCTGTGTCTACGACGAGTGCGATTTGACTGGCCAGCGTGATCACTGGACCAAGTGGCTGTCGGTTGACTAGTACTACCAGCAGTACCGCTGGTCGGTGGGTCTGCTGTACGTTGATCACGTCGTTCTGGTTGGATAAGACTTGCGTCACCGACGTTGCTAAGTAACTGGATATCTGATTCAGAGACAATCCCTCGTAATTCGGCACCATCAACAACCTTATACACAACATAAAATGAACATTCAGCTGAAAGGTGACGACATGAAATGGTAGAACACCACTTTCTTATCACTGCACTTGATTTTAGCATGCAAGGTAAAATTTCTAATTTCAGATAGTACATTTACCATAAGAGACAATCATGCACAAAATATTGTCAAAAAAAGTTGTGTGGTGACCGACCAGGTATAAGAACAAATAAAGTTAGACTTAAAATCAACGTACCTCAATGTCATGGAGTTCCCCTACATCCCCAGATGGTTGTGGATCAGCAACTTCTAGATGTTCAACTCGACTATCTATCGCAAGTTCCGAGTCCAAACGATCTCTACTGATTTGACTACGGGAGGACTCTGACGCTTCATTTACAGATAATGGGGTAGACGGTCGTCGAGGTAATGGTTCCACGTCAAACAACTCTTCACCAATATTAGCCTCGTCATTTCCAGACGTGTAATCTGACGTCAGACAAGAGAAGGGAGCCGCTGGACGACAAACACCAAGGCGCACAGGTACAATCAACGAGTTAGCTACCTGAATCAACTCTGGAATTGCTATGGTAAGCATAGACTGATAGATTTTCCTGCATTTATGAAGTTGTTGGTAAGATAACCTACAGAGAAAAGTATCAATTTCTCAACACATACCTTTCACGAACACTTGCCTGGTTGACAAGGTTTTATATAAGGGTATGGGAGAACAACTAAATTTGGAGGACAAGGACATTTTAAAGCCCATTAATCGTGGTGGGTACTTGAATGGTGCCAAAGCATTTTACTTGTCTAGTGAAGGCGTCGACAAGGGACAGTTAAAGAAGGGAGCAAACACAAAATGGGATGAACTGTAACGAGAATTAAAAGTAAAATACATACAGTTTCTTTTTAGCCAAAGATGGTGTTTTTTCCGAGGTTAAGACAACCATGATTCGCGCCACTGAACGAACAAATCTTTTGGCGATAATGGTCGGTTCTTGGTCTGTAGTGCCTTTACTTTGAGATAAAGCAGTTGTCAAGGTTTTAAGAAATAGATCAACGATCTATAAAAACAAATTTAAAGTGATGCGTTAAAGTAGGGAACAGTAAAGAATGGTATAATATATGGTATAATATGGTTTGATTTGATATGGTATGGTTTGATATGGTCTGATATGGTATGGTTTGATATGGTACGGTATGGCTTGATATGCTTTGATTTGATATGGTATGGTTTGATATGGTACGGTATGGTATGGTATGGTTTGATATGGTCTGATATGGTATGGTTTGATATGGTACAGTATGGTATGGTTTGATATGGCATGGTATGGTATGGTTTGATATGGCATGGTATGGTATGGTGTAAAACTGGTATGGTATAAAAATTCATGGTATTACTATTATTAAGAGTCGGCGGTTAACGTACCTCGACTGGACATTTGCTGATAAGATAGTGTGTAAACGTATCAAGTCTGGCTGTTCCGTCTTGATTATTCAAATATTCTTGTTGTTCTTGAGAAGTCAACATGGAGTGAGCTATATTTTCTCCCTCGCATACATTACTTTGTACACTGTTATAAACCAAATAATAAAATATTAACAAACTACACCTTTCACCATATACAATAATAACCCATATTAACGATAAAGCCATGCAACATGTTACCCCTCTATCATTCAGCGCTATACCACAGTATAAGAACCACAATACCTTGCTTCCACGTTGTGTTTCGAGCCACTTAAAACCATATTTCTGACAGCGCTCCATTCTTGAATTATCAGTTCCAGAGCTCGTCGAGCGAATTTGGGTGGCTCAAGATCATGATCCGGGGATTCAGCTTCACCCTTAGCAGCCGCGGCACTCGCTTGGGCTCGTCGTTTATTCGGACAAGGCTCGATACCTTTCGGACAATATGCGCGTTGCTCCGTAAATTGTCGGGCGACAGTCTGAATAAGAAAGAGCAAGATATGCTCACCTCTAGAAAAAAACAAAAAGTACATTAAATAGAAATTCCATAGTTTACAATATTAGAGTTACGTCGTGTACGGACGTACAATACATGCAGTTATATACAACCGTTCCCAGCGCTCATTCTAATTTCCAAGAATGTTAAGTCGGGGGAGTGATATTTAAAAAAATTGAATAGAAGAATATATATATAATAAAAAAAGGAAAAAACAGTTTAAAATATTTTTGTACTATGACCTATATATACTTGAATATACTTTATTCGGTGTTTGGTTTACTAATATAACATTTTATGGTCGTTTTTGTCCAAGCAGTGAAAAAAGTCGGGGGGGGAGGCTGCAGCCCCCCAGCCCCTCGTCTCCGCGATCCCTGATCGTGTATTATAGTGTCACGCTTGTAAGAATCATGTAACATGCTTCTTACTAGGAATTCTTCTTATGTATAGTCTAGGGTAAAATAGAGCGATCCATATCAACAAACCTTCCATTTGCTCTGACAATTAAATCAGTGTGACAAATGAGTTTTATCAATAACTTGACTCTGGCAGTATTGTTCCCAGGGATAAGTGCTTTACAACGACATCTTCTCCAACAGTCACAATAGGCAATAGGGGGTTTCTTCTTTATTCTGGTAAAAAGTATTTTAAATAGTATCAAGCCAAGTCACATTTTAAAACATTTTTAAATTATATAAAAAAGAAAACATTGATTGAACTACTGATTTTTCAAGAAAAGAAAATATTTTCAAGAAAACAGACGTTACATTTAAACTTAGACAATGTAACACCTTTAGCGAACTAAACTTGCCAAACTGTTAACGATCACAATCAGATTTGTCCTATACTGTATGCAAGAACTCATTCAACAAGAAACACATTCTTCGCAACAAATTCTCTCCTCCTTCGAACTCGAAGGTTTTTAGCATAGCAGGTGATTCTATGAGGTATTACAATGCGGTATTACTATAATGGTATTACGATGAGGTATTACGGAGGTATCACTATGAGGTGGTATTATGAGGCATTACTATGAGGAATTACTACGAGGTATTACTATGAGGTATTACTATGAAATATTACTATGAGGTATTACTATGAGATGTTACTATATGAGGTGTTACTATATGTTACTATGCATGGTATTACTATGCGGTATTACTATGCGGTATTACTATGAGATATTATACAACAATCTTATTAAAACAAGCAATTTGATTGGATTTGAGCCGTGTGTTATTAAAGTATAGATGCATAGATGGCGTCATCAAGATTTTGCTTGGTGTTTTTCGTACTTTTTTGATGTATAAAACAAATAGATCGGATTT
The DNA here is from genome assembly GCA_026546875.1 of Pteroeides caledonicum. Lineage (NCBI taxonomy): Eukaryota > Metazoa > Cnidaria > Anthozoa > Scleralcyonacea > Pennatulidae > Pteroeides > Pteroeides caledonicum. The sequence continues at coordinate 8,594 of JAOBAZ010245397.1, forward strand.
TCTTGTGCGTGTGTACTGTAATAGAACACAGATGATGTCACAGTGTGTAAAGAACAAAAAGTCACGGCACTCGACTTCGTCTCGTGCCGTACTTTTGAGTTCTTTACACGATATGACATCATCTGTGATCTATTACAGTACACACGCACGGCAAAATCCAATCTATTTGTTAATTACTATGAGGTATTACTATGAAAAATTACTATGAGGTATTACTATGAGATGTTACTATATGAGGTGTTACTATATGAGGTGTTACTATGAGGTATTACAATGAGGTATTACTATGAGGTGTTACTAGTGTACTATATGTGGCGATATATAAAAGTGTAATGACTTACTTGCAGTCATGTCCTCGATGACAAACTCTTGCACATTCAGTACAACAACAAAGAGAACCAGTAAGACCACAAGTTTTACACTCAAAAATATTCTGCCGAATATGTTTCGTACCAGTCCACGTGAACGAACACGTGTCATTACAGCAAAGAAGATAAAGAGGTGACGACATTGGTGACGTGTCAGTGGGACATATCATGGTCATTAAGACATCTTGGTTAACTATTTTGGTTTCAGGCTCAATGGCAAATGACTGAGCAGTTTCAAATAAAAGAAGAGCAATGGGATAAGTGCGCTTACAAACCGCTGACATAAATGGAGTGTAGCCATCAGCGTCCCTAAAATAAAGGATTGTTTGAGTCCAAAGAACATCAACTACTGCCAAGGTAGGATAAAATACAAAACCTCACAGTTTGTAACAACGTGCTGTTTTAACATGGTGTTGTCAACATGGCATCAAGCAAAGGAAAGTCATAAATTACCAAATATATAAATGTTTTTGCTTAATTTTAATATAAAAACTCAAATTTCGTACTTTTATTCACTTGTTACACCGTAAATGTTTTGTGAAACTGTTTGAAACTTTGTGTATGTGTCTTGTATAAGGAAATAAATACCTGGGGCAAATTTGATAAAGGCATTTAAAACAGTGAATGAGATATTGAGACATTTCAAACAAAAAATGGATTTCCATTTGATAACTAGTCCCAGACCCTTTCCTAGTTTCGAGATCGCTCAGAGGAAGCCTCCATGAGTTGTTTAGTTTTTTCATTGCTGGTTTATAGAAGACTATATTCAAGGAAAGAATAAGTGACATTTTCACTCCCTTGAGGTCGGACTAATTCACGACGAATCCGACGATTGTTCTTGAATTAGTCAATCAAAGCAGTGAAAATGAACGCAAGCTTTTACAAACTTGCAATGCGACTTAACCCATTTGCCAGTGTGGCGTTCATCTGGCCGGGTAAAATCTGTTGGCGTTAGCTAGAGTAAAATCTGTCAAGTGGTCGTTTGCAGCCAGCGGTATGTCGCAAGAGTGTCAGAACAGCCGTAATAAGAGACGAGTGTGAACCACGTTGATTTAGATTACTTCTTTCCTGACGGCAATCGACTCCTAGTACTTTTACGTAGGTTAACACCAGACAATTTTACTTGTCTAAGGTAGAGCTACCGTCGTGAAAGGGTGAAAAGAAACAGAATTAACCAACGCAAACGAACTTTTTGGGATGGTTAGACAATATAAAACTTACCTGGCTGCCAACAATGGCTTCAAATGAGCTTTTATGACTGGATTATTACAAAACAATTTCAGAATTGCCAATGCCTTTGATTGTTTGTCCTCTTCTGCGGCATTTGAATCAACTAAGAAAATAATGTGATATATTGTGGACATGGTTTATCATTGATTATAATTTTTAATATAAATTATCAAATTGTATCAACCTTGTAATCATAATGTAATTTAAGTACGTCGTTTAAGTAATTTATACCTAATATATACATAATTTAGTTATCAATTATACACAAGCCAACATTTGCAAATGGAAAAGATAACATGGTGTATATAATATTAAATAAATGAAGCCGATCTATTTTACGTGATATGTAAATCAACTAATATGCTTACCAACCACAGTAATACTAGTTATTGCAATGTTGCGAGCGTATAATATAGGGAGTATAGTCACTTTTTTTCGTGTATACTTGTACCTTGTGTTGGCGGAGAGGATACAGTTGATAATGTAGCAGCAGCAGCAACAGCAACAGCAGTACTAGCACCACCACCACCAGCAGCAAGAGAAGCGGCAACACCAGGTCCAGATCCAGTAGTATTTGTTGTAGTAGTTGCTGGTGTTGTCGTTGTTGTCAAAGCAACATCAGGAGGCCAATGAAGTGTTGGTATAGGTGTATCATCATCAACATCTAATGCAGTCGCTCTAGCGGCCAACACAGCTTTCTGCATCATTTCTCGAATACTTAAACTACGACTAGCTCCACTGCCGGCACTTGTCCCACTTCCTGCTGAAAATAAACAAACTTATAGTTTCTAATACTCGAATTTCAATCACGTGACCATTTAGCATAATTTGGCTCAGGTGGGAAATGCAGAAACAAAATTGTTTTCATAAAGAGTTTTCAAATTATTGTAAGAAAAGCTAACGTACAACAATGTAAAAACCATCCTTTGAGACCAGTCCTTAACCCCCCAGTAACACCAAACAATATACGAGCGCTCATAGACAACTTCCATGATAACGACCAATTCAAATGTTCTTTGGTGTGCTTCTCAGTTAGGGCTTCCAATTTGGAAGAAAATTTTTTTCGAGAGACTCTTTCATAACTTTGCCCTATTTATCTTGCCCCCTCTCCCTTTCTACTCCTCCTTTCACATCTTTTATTTCACTCTTACGGATTTTTAATATTGTATATAAATTTTTGATTTTATAAAAAATACACGTAGGTTAATTATATATTATAGTAAAATACATTAGTTGAGGGGGTGTAAATACTTTTTGGGGGGTCCCAAGCATCTCGGGGAAAATTTGGGGTACATAATCCTCCCGAAAATCTATGCATGCATGCATGCTGTTTCCTGACTTTCCTCCTGTTTTCTCCCTTGCATGTGTTCTCCCTTGCATTTTTTCTTCCTTCCATTGTTTCCACAATCTTCCTCTACACTCATATTTTTTTTCTTACCTGTAGTTGACGCAGGCCGTGTAGCTCCTTCGTGAGCCTGGGTAGGGACAGCGTTAGCAACACAAACATGAAGAACATTTCGGTTACCATCGCACGTGTCTTTTAAAGCATTTGGTATTTTATCCGCTAAAATATTTGAATGATTATATTACATGACAAGTATGACCAATGATTATATTACATGACAGGTATAACCAAAGGATTGTTTTATAAAGTCTACCTAAACTTCATTTCTATGTGTTCTATAGTTCTATAAGTCGGGCTTATTTAATTTAGTTCGCTGTCAAACATTTCCTTCTCCTCTCTTTCTACAAGAATTTGCTTGCTCAAGATAAGCTCCAGCAATGACAGCACAAAAACATTATAAATATACTTACGACATTCAGCAACTAAAAAATCAAGAACATTTTTCACAGCAGTGTAATCAAGATCTATCACTTCTTGCATTAATCGTTGTTTCTGGAATAAAAACAAAGAGACGCTCTTTTAAAACATAATGGCTTATTTGCTTTATAAATTACCACACCGAAACACCATCGTTCGTTTCCTTGTATACATTCAAACAGCATTACTCACATTATAATTCTATTTATGCTTTTTAATTCAATCTCATTGTAGTCCACAATACTTCACATATGCCTAAGCTTTCTCGGCATACCAATTGATCATACCAATTGCTGCCTGTGACATGGTGACAAATCGGTGATGAGTGAGCCTCGCAGGCTGTGCGTAGGCAAATTGCAGGTATACGTAAATTATGTTGGTTTAAAACTAGTTGCAGTATATTGTGGTAGTGTGTAAAGTGTCAAATTTGAAAACAATATGTTATGAAGAATACAATTGAAACGTTTTTAAGAAGACTCATACCGATAAGGACAAGGCAATCACTGCTACTTTCTTTTTTTCTTTTGAAGCAGTGAGAACAGATGAAACAGCAATACGTAAAGTATTGACTGGAGGAAGACCCTGAAAAAAACAACAAGAACATCACAATAAAGTCACATGGAAATTTTGTACAACTACGTCTCACCTAGATGCCTGCATAATGAGGTAGCAAAGTATTTTATATGTCACTGGCAGTATATATACATATACAAAAAAAAATCACTGGGTAACACGTGATTAAAAGTACGAAATTGGATTTCTATCAGTCCCAGTCCTTTTGCTCTGCTTCACTCCCAGTCATGCCTCAATCACAACTAGCTGATCTGACCGTGAGCAATAGGCCTGGAACTAGCAAGAGAATAGAAGTCCACTTATATCTTTGCTTTTCTTTGAGGAAACTTGATGAAACTTAATAATATGTTTAATAAACAAAAATCTGAGTCTGTCATAAATTTGGGAACGAAGTAAAGTATATTTCAAGAGAAATTTAGCTGTTTTAATCGAGAAATGGATTTCTATTTGACAACTAGTGCCAGTCCTTTTCCGTTTTATCAGATCACCTGGATAGTTTACTTACCAACCAAACCGGATCTTTCACTCCACCCATACCATCCTTAACAAGAGGAATTAACCCTCCTGTAGAATCTTGAAGAATCATGCCTGGAGCCTGAAAATAATGACATGAAACACGCTAAATTAATTTACAATTGGACTGACTAGATGACTATTGTTGGAAGAACATAATGACATGAAACACGGTAAATTAGTTTAACAATAGGACTGACTAGATGACTATAATTGAAATAACATACCACAACTGACTGGTTTAAGTTCATTGAAGAGTTTGAGGTTTTAGAGAGAAATGAAGAGATTTCTGATGGAAATGCACCACCAGGTTCTAGTCTACCGTTGGCCAAGTTGAACAAACTATAGTATACTCCACTAGAACGTTTCACTAACGCATGTACTCCTAAAAAGGTTAAACGAATAAGTTGGAAGCACAGTGGGTATAAAAATAAAGATTACGATATCGACAAGCTTCCAACACATTATACTATGGTCTTTAGCTTACTAAACAACCACATCTCCCTATTAGGATACCAAATTAACTATAGTATTATACACACGACCATAATCTGTACTATACTCCCACGAATATTACCACTACAGTCACCATCACTAGCTGACTTGGTGATGGTGGTAGTGGTGCCACCATCTTATCACCAACCTAACTATAGTATTATACACATCACCATAATCTGTACTATATTACCGCCTCCATTACTACAACAGTCACCATCACTAGCTGACTTGGTGATGGTGGTAGTGATGCCACCACCTACCACTAACTTCACACTATTACCTCTGCAACTGCCAAATTTTCTAATACGTTCTAATATAATTTTCCTAATTCCACCACACATACACCTACATATCCCACTACCACCCTTTCGACCACGCTCTGACTCACCGTCAGCCGCAACCGCTACAGCTATAACCTTTGCGCCTGATGGGACAAGAAGTGGCTTCGGGGACTTCTGGATACAGTCTGGAACCTTGTGGCTTGCGGCCGATTTCACAACCTTCAAAAAAAAATGCATCGCACAGAAATTATAACCAGTGCCAATTCATTTTGAAATGAACCCAAAGTTGGTTTTATGTCTCTTTACCTGCAATTCATCTTTTCGTACAAGACGACAATTTTGAAGAATGGAGCCAGGATCGACAGGACTATCAGAGCTAAGCGTTTTCTCTTTTGATGGGAAAAGAACTGCTGCGTATAAACCATCGATCTACAATACAAAACGGAACACGTGGTTCGAAGTTCTAAATAATGGTGCGAGGAAACAAAAATATTCTACAATAGTTCGGAAATCCTGGCAAAAATACTCAAAACAGGACCAGTTATACTTGTTTCGTTATTGTTACATTAGTTCCAAAACAATTACAAAAAAGACATGGAAAGGCATATCTCCAAGATCCTACAACAAACGAAAGTGCCATACCACTAGTTTTCAACCAGCTGAATTTACTTGAAAAATTGCTTGCTTAAATTTACAAATTAATTTTGCAGTTATAAAATGTATCTATATTTTTGCCAAGGTCGGTAATGTTTAAAGAATTCAAACAAGGTTTAAAGCCTTATAATAAATATATTTTGATACCTTTAACACTTTACCCAACGATAAATTCTGCTTATCTTCAACAAAAACCACCTCTGCTAGATCCCAGTTTGCCTCGTTACTTGGTGCTCCCAAGTCCTCCACCACTTTACGCTCTAGAAATATGAATAATAAGGTTTGGCGAGATAAACAAAACCTCGAACAAAAACTTTTCATTGGTTTTATTTTATAACTTTATCAACTGCTTTATAACGCACAATATATCTACAAGGTGAAACCTACTTTGGCCGATGACCTGATTGTCACAGACTGGAGACGAACTTGTTTTTTGTTGGTCACTTTTGCCTGGCGTAATCACTCGAAAGCGCATTTTGGTGTCGACAAAGTTCCATAGAGAGTGAACCATTTCACCAACTTGGGGTGTTTCGTTGCCAACAGTGAACGCCAAAGCACCAGCGTTATATAAAGGACTACTTCTCAAACAAACCTAGAAGAAATATAAATGAATTGTACAGAACGATGTTAAGTTGAATTTGACAAAAAACGTATTTCAAAATCGTGCTAGGAATATGGAAAGTAATTTTCTTTCGTGACTATCAAGAACTGTATTACCATGAACAGGATTTAAACTCGCACTCGCGGCACTCCAGCTCAAGCGGGTTACATAGCTAGTTGGATAGAGCGGCGGACCGAAATCCTGAAGATTTGAGTCCCTGGCGAGCCAAGCCAATTTCGTGTTGGCTTGAAAAACCATGTTGGAAACTGGTAAAACAATAATACTAGGGGGCGGATCTAGGGTTAGTCAAAAGTCGTTCTAAGCCAATCAGATGTCTAGATTTTGCATCAAGCTTCTTCTGACTGGCTTATAACGGCATTTGACTAACCCTAGATCCGCCAATGAATAATACTGCTTCAATTTAATAAGATATTTGAGTGCCTTTTACCATTTCCTTTTCATTGTTATCGTATTACCTGAGCTCCAACAACAACATCAGATGAACCATTAGTGCGATCTTTTTTGGCGTTTGCTTTAGACTTCTCCAACAATTTGCGACGTTGTCCAAACGGTAAAACCCCCCTGAAATATACGTTAAAAGATCATGTATGAAACATGCGTAAAAGGTTCACTAAGTACCCAGTAAAGAAATACTGACGTTTCAAATACACAGCGATTAATCAGTTTCTGAATTCAGACTTATTTAGATATCAGTGGTAATTGTGTGTCTACAGTCTTTGATTTAATTCTAGTAAACATGTAGAAACCAAAATCGTTGGAACCAACAACCGCAATAGATAAACCTTGAAGCAAATATTATACAAGTTATCTTCACAGTTGACGATTACAAAATTAGTTTCGTTCATTATATACTGCGAAAATAGTTCTCAATGTGCGAGCCTCCTCTAACTTCGTTATATTTTTTAGTTAATGTAACGATATTTTTGCTATCATTCAAGTGCACCATTTCTGGGAACATAAAATACACTAAACCTTGAAGCAATAAATGTATTATACAAAATGTATCTTCACAGTTGACGATTACAAAAACGGTTTAGTCCATTATATACTGTAGGAATAGTTCTCAATGTGCCGGCCTCCTAACTAAACCTAACCGGTTTAATAGTTTTTTAGTCATTATAAAACTTTGGTGTTTAAAACGCGCAGACTTACCACCAATACAATGCCCCGGACACGGTCTGGACACACGTATACAACGGACATGTGTAGATTTCCTCAATTTTTTCTTTATCTAACTCAGGAAATGCCTTGGCTGGATGCTCTAGTTTTCCCGCGACTGGCGAGAGTGTCTCATCAACCCAGGTAGCAACCTAAAAGATCGGTGTTATTAAATACTTCAATTCAAACTGAATGTCCTACCTTCCCTTACAATATAGCCTATATCGTTCAACTATCACCCACAACATCACCTACCTTCCCTGACAATACACAATAATCTATACCGTTCACCTACCTTCCCTGACAATATAACCTATATTGTTCAACTATCACCCACATAATCACCTACCTTCCGTGACAATATAACCGGCTATATCGTTCAACCATCACCCACAACATCACCTACTTTCCCTGACAATATTACCTATATTGTTCAACTATCACCCACATAATTACCTACCTTTCCTGAGAGGGTTACAACAGAAGCCCGAGAAGAACATCCCGATAACTTTACGACTATTTCATTAGTAAGTCCAAGGGATTTGCTTCGAGGATGATACACCACTGACCCTGCTTCATCGACGTTCTTGTATGGCTCTGGGTCTGACCACTTCCATTGGTAAAGTTTACCATCAGAGCCAACACAAACAAGTTCCGTGTGCATTGCAACTATTTTAACAAATGGCGGTGTGACTCCCTTCTAAAAACACCAATATAACTGTCAATTATTAAAGAAACGGTTCTAAAAAACTCTCTGTTTGAAATAAGGAATAGCGTGACATTCTTACTGTAGCACTCTTCAAATAAAATGGCCTAATTAGGCCATGTTATATGAAGAGTGCTCCATGTTATAGCACAAAACTAAGTAGAGTAATTAAATGCCTAATAAAATGTCAAATGTACTGTATGTGCTGTAATAGATCACAGATGATGTCATAGCGTGTAAAGAACAAAAAGTCACGGCACTCGACTTTGTCTCGTGTCGTACTTTTTAGTTCTTTACACGCTATGACATCATCTGTGATCTATTACAGTACAGACGCACGGCAAAATCCAATCTATTTGTTAAATAAAGTACCTACCTCAACTGGCCACCATTCTATTTCCCCAAGAAAAGTTAGCGGTTCTTTACTAGATTTCTTTGACGGCAACATGGTAGTTTTTTCTTGCGTTGAGTTATTTTTATTACTTGCGGCACCAGTGTTCTCCGCTAGTCCCAGGCCACTCCACCATCGTTCTCTTCTCAATAAATCTCTCTCGCGATCTCGCTCTTGCTCAAACTCGCGCTCAAAGAAACGTCCAGCACGATTTCCGACACGCCTTGGAAGAGCGCTATAAAACATCTCCTCTGGAAATATCGCATCTGGGTCCATCACGTAAGCTGGATCATCAGGATGAAGACCGCCATCAAGGAGGGAAAATAAATCTTCTAAACAGAAAATGGATACAACAGAATTACTTATATATCAGGTTTTACGTGATTATATGAATAAAGATGGTACCAAACTTAGTAAACATGAAAAAAACACTTCACGCATATAGAGTTCACGTTAACTTAAACGCTACTGACTGGACTTCACACGTAAAATCGCACAAGTTACATCAAGCCTATTTTGCTACAAGTCGCAGTAACAAACCGCATGCGAGATGTGTTTACAAGCCTTGTTCCAGACTTGTTGACAAATTGCAACAACTTGTTATCATGTTGTTTAATCCTGGAAGCTTGTTACAAGTTGTTCCAATAATTTGATATCATCCCGCAGCCACCAACTTGTTAACAATTTGATATCCACAAGTCTGTATCAACTTGATGAACTGACAACCTTGTTACAACTTGATAACCAGCTTGCGCCAACCTTGTTCCGCACACATCCCGCTGCGGCTTGAGAGATTTCTCGGGGTGTATAAAAGGAACTCACAAGAGTCTTGTCAATTGTCATTAAACGTCGTCGAAGGGAATCAACGGAGCTTGTTTTTCTTTTTAAGATCCTTTTAACAACATCATGTAATGTAGGTCAAAGCTTTAGCAGCTTGGGAACGTTTATCACTGAATATACACATCGCTTTTAAATGTATCCAATTCTCCAGAGAAAATGATGTAGTGCAATAAAACTAAATTTGAATTGGGTACTTAGTTGCGTCCAATTAGCTAATTGGACGCGACTTTTTTTGGCAGGCCAAGGAGCGCGTTTGAATCGCGTACAACACATTGTGTCATCTAAATGAACCTTAACAGACCTATAACAATGCATACGCCAAACGCGGATGACATACCACCTGGTATATAAGAGTCCCGTTCATCTTGATCATCGCCATCTTCTTCGTCACGACTTAAAAGATTGTTCACAGCTAAGTTGACATCCAAGTTCTAAAAAAATAATCAAGAAATCAATAAAGAAAAAAAAGAATATAGAAGGAATAAGAAATGCTTTCCTTGGCAAATTCAATTGAATCTTAGTTAAAATGCTAAAAGATGTATCACGATCTTATTTAAAATGTTGATTTAAAATTGCTGCGATGAGAAACGTTTTTTGACTTGAATATACTTTATTTAAGACGTGATCGACTCACCGTTCTTTGTAATTCTCGCACAATAGCTGCACGGGACTTGTCTTGAAGGACAACTTGCGCCTAATGGTAATATAAAAACATTTTACATTTTGTAAAAAAATAAATCATCATTACCGAGTTAAGGTCTGAACTATAGTTTAGTGAAAGCTATGAAAAATCAGGTTGGAGCCTATAAAGCTCTAAAAGTTCTATAAGTGTTAGCTAGATGAACTATATTTTGTTAACTACATGAGAAAATCAGGTTGGAGCCTATAAAGCTCTAAAAGTTCTATAAGTGTTAGCTAAATGAACTATATTTTGTTAACTACATGAAAAAATCAGGTTGGAGCCTATAAAGCTCTAAAAGTTCTATAAGTGTAAGCTAGATGAACTATATTTTGTTAACTACATGGGAAAATCAGGTTGGAGCCTATAAAGCTCTAAAAGTTATATAAGTGTTAGTTAGATGAACTATATTTTGTTAACTACATGAGAAAATCAGGTTGGAGCCCATAAAGCTCTAAACTAAGTGTTAATTAGCTGACAGATACATAATTCAGAAGTTAATACAACAGGCCTGTGATTGGTTATTGTTAAACACATTGAAAAATGTAAAAACCTGAGCAATCAATTCTTCTGGTACAGCAGAAGCTGGTATAACAGTTCTTGATGTTAACCATCCACTTGCCCCACCTCGCCCACGTCCTCGTACAACACGACCCCGGCCCCTTGTTGGAAGGCGACAACCAGCAGCTCGTAAAGATGATGGATTACTGGAAGGACTCCACCTAACAATTCATTCAATAGTTATATCTGGTATTATTTACTTTATACTTACCTACTTCTGAGTTGACAAGTTCACAGCAAGCAGGTGATTGTTTAGACATTAAGTAACGTGACTCTTATTTCAAAATTTATTGACTTGTTTTAAGTTTATAGATCTTTATTAACTGTGAAAAGGTGCCATATGTGAAAAGTTTTGCCAGTGTTTTACCAAGATTTCAAGAGGAGCCCTTTGACCAGAGCAAAAATCTAAGTTACATTTAAATTCCCACCCAACCTTGTACCCAGGCTTTTGTACTGCCACAGGGGTGGGCACAGGCAAAGAGCCTGGGTACGAGGTTGGTACATTGGGTTGTTTCCACCAGGGATGGATTCTCTGTAAGAGCCTAAATAAAATCAGCATGAATTAAAAATTTAATATTTTAAAACTTTACCTTAAGGGGTGACCTGATAATGCTCCAAATGATTCCCCAGATGGTAAAAACCATGAAGTGTCGCCATGTCCTCGTCCACTAACTAAAAGTAGATTTTGAATTAAAACTTTAAAATACTGAAAAAGCACCCAGGCAAAAAGAGATTGATGGTTTTTGCCTGGGATGACTTATCCCCACAAAAATCTGCCACATTTATAAACCAATAGCCAGGGATTATTCTAAAGGAATCTTCCAACTCAATTAGATTAAGAAATTTAAGGTATTTAAATAATGCTAAAACTATTACAAGTTTATTGACAAGTTTTAAGACAACTGTTTAGGTGGAGGAAGTGAAGTGCCTGAAAAGTCAAAAATCTAATACCAAGTTGCTACAGTCAATGAACTGTAGCAATATCAAATAGGTATTGCTATAGTCAACAGTGTACTGCAATACCTACTTGGCACAAATTATATTACAAATTATGATGTCAATGAGAATATATAAATGAGAATAATTTATGTAATCAAAAGTTCTCAGTCACTTACTTGCATGTAAGACAACATGAGAAGTAGCTCTTGCAGATGAAGATCCACTGTCATCATTTCTGACAATCCAATAAGAAGTAATAAATCATACAAAATTTAAAATGTTATCATATTAAAATACATGGAAACAGTGGAAATCAAATATTTTCCTGTTATCATTCGACATATAAGTTCATTTTGTTCATTTAAAGCACCAAGGCTATCTTGGTCTTTCAAGAGCAATAACAACAATTTGTATTCCACTAGACACAGGAAAACACATTCTGATTCACTGAGACTTTCATGTTTTACCACATGCTTTTGCATTCCATTCCATTTCAGAGGTTGGGTGCTATCTTGATATTGGACTTCTGCCTTACCGGTAATTTCATGTGCAGACCTGTGACATACTAGTACCAGTATCTTAATTTGTATTCACAAATTTATACTGTATTCACAGTAATGTGGACATGTGGAGTATTGCCTTACATCTTTGAAGACACTTTATTAATTGTGATTATGATACTACAGGTGAATACTTATATAAAACTGGAACTTTGTTAATTTGAAAAACTCTTAGTATTAATTAAAATGTTGATATTACTTATTAAAATGAGCAACATTTTACACACTTACGGTGTTGATGTATCTTTAGCAGGAACATCTGCTTGTTCTGGAGAAATTGCAAACATAGTGCGACACACAGTCCCATCCTAAAGCAAGATAACTATATGCTAAGCTCCAATGCACAAAATTTTATACAATGTCACATGAATATATTTGGTTTGTACAGTTAGTTATAGATAATGAGAAAACATGCTATAAATAACACAGGGGCTCTTGCCATAACAAGTGAAATTATCTGTTGTTAAATGAAATTCCATAAAGGTCAACCACCACCAGGAGAGGGTTAACAAGATAATTTTTAACTGCTTCATGGTGGGAGCACTTTCTTTAACAAGTAAACTTATCAAGGTTTGGTTACTTAAAGCTCAGTTAGCTTAATGGAAAGTTGTGAAGCAAAATGATTGGAGGCTGTTTTGTTGAAAATATTGCTGCTTTGTAAAAAACTGTTGTAAAGTGATTGAAGTATTATGATGAGAAATCTGAATGAAAATTGTGGGTTCTAACACAGTAAAGTAAAACAGCAGAACTAACAACATACACAGACATTAACTCTGAGTTATTGTTAACCCAGCTTTGAATGACTCAGCCTTGAGTAAAATAATAATGGTGAAGATCCACAATGTAAAGGTTAATAATCCCTTGAAAAAACAAATTAGCAATGCAGTTTTATGAAGATTAATAACTACGATTCGGACACAACGGAACAACATACCTCTAATAATAAAGCAACGTGTGATGGTCCAACTACAAAATCCTTTGTATGATGTTCAATTGAACTACAAAACATTTATTAAAACATCAATAAAGATAACTTCAGTGACAGTAATGGTACCATAACAATAACAGAAACAATAACAGTTAGAAGCAATGCAGTCAAGTAGATATTAGAATTTTTTTATTATAAGAATTTTTCATGTAAGAAGGACTTGGTGGTTTTGTGTGTCACATGTCAGGGCATGATGTAAAGGTTGGAGAGACTTTGAAACTCATATTTTTGCATGATATTAGGACTGTGTATGGTAGCCCATGGAAATCATAAGTGAACTATGAAGGGTTAACAAGATACAATTTTCTTTGACCAGTGAAATTGTCTAACATAAGACAAAAAAAGTATTAAAACCAAAATATCTTGGGCCATGGAACCATAATCATTACACATTAATAGGTTAACAACAGACATGGACAGATAGTCTTGTTAATACATTAATAATGCTGAAGACTTTCCCATATTGAAAAATGAAATCAAAATTCCCCGTAATTTTAGCACGTTTAGCAATAACACAAGAATTAAAAATGAATTCTCTCTAGTCTAAGCTGCCATTGGATACATGTTTGAGTTTAAGCTCACTGGGTAATATCTGTAAATTGCATTGTCTGCGAAGTAATCTTTCTCAGGTAATATGGACAGATCCAAAGCCAAAGGTATATAAATTTTGAAAATATCGTAAAATCCATACAGAAAAGACAATGAATGTGTATTTTATACTATCAATATTTATGTTATTCGTCTTTATCGTTGAAGAAAACTTAGCAATGCACACTGCAATACATCTGAAATACTTATGCTAAAAGCTCAAACAAATACGATATTTCTTTAACCTCTAGACTCATTGAACCCCCAGCTTGTCGGCCACGAGTCATTATAAAACAAAATGCTTATATACCTAACAGCTGAGCCTTCTTTTCGTCGATTTACTATGTCTTTCAGTCTAAAAAATGCAGAAAGGAGTTTGATATTAAACTAAGACTAAGTTGACTTCGCACAAAGTACAAAAGAAAGTTCACTAAACCACAAGAAGCATGCTAGGCCTTAAGCAAAGAGATACCGGCGTCGAAATATTTACCTTTCTTGTAACTGCTCCACAGTTCCTGGTAAAGGACAAACGGTAAAGAAGATTGATGTCATTTTTATTACAGTAAACAAAATCCCTCAAAGGTAGTCCATTCTATAATGCAGTATAATTTAAAGACAAAAACATCTTCAACTTGAACAAACTGTTTATTTCAAAAACCCAAGGGAAAATATTAATTACTTGAGACTTTGATCTTATGGTCAGCGGGTTATCTTCGTTAAGACTACGACGTGGTGTAAGATTCATTTGTGTAAGAATCAATGCTGGGTTTCTGGTTGGTTTTCAGTGGATTGTGAAAATGAATTTAAACACTATTGCAATTTTCCTCAGTGGCTTCGTTTTCTTTTTTATTCCTTTGCGTTTTCTACGCAATGCTGTTATTAATAGGTTTGCAACTAGGTTTGCAATAAAAGAAGTATATTTGTGAGTGATGTAATGGCGTGTGTTTCCTATCAATATGAAATATCAATATGAAAAAAACATGAGGCCATTTGGGAACATTGCAATAAATGGTAAGGTATTAATATTCGTTCAATATAAGCACAGAGTAAGGAATATACAGAGAGCCACTTTTGTCGAAACGTTCACGTTTTTGTCCCCGCGCGTATCTCATTAAGCATATTTTGCAGTCAGTAAACTGTTCTGGCCAATAAACACGTAGAATAGACCGAATCAGCCTTGTATGCAAATTACCCATTTCGATGTTTACACATACTTTTGAGAGATGTAAATTTTAGTTTGTATCATTATTGTAATGGGAATACATTGTTTTGTGCCTTTATATCATGGTGTTGACAAGAAACCACCTCTCAGAAGTGTGTAAACATCGAAATGGGTAATTTGCATACAAGGCTGATTCGGTCTATTGGTTGTTCCCAGCCAGTGAACTTCATATATTTGCAAAAAAGCGCACCGTTAAGTTGCTCTTCTGCATAAATCTTTATTCTGTGATAACCGTAGCAAGATTTGAAGATTCACTTCTGTGATACCAGCCATGGTAAAAGCACGACTCCTTTCTTCTAATTCTGCTGTATTTATAGATTCAGGTTCAAAATATACACAAACACTTAAAAAATGTCACTACCCTTCTAAGGTATCTAGTAGTGCCACCAAAATTACAAACCTAACGAAAACTAGATTCTGCCTAGGGTTTGGCTTTTCTCACGAAGAGCGAGCTAGTCTAAGGGTGAACCCATAAAAAGCCGTACAATGTTCCAATTCTGTTACTGAGTCATCTTGACTTTAGAGAAATGCATACAGGTGAAAATTTTCCGAAATTTTCTACCGTTTATGTAGTCAATGTGAATATCGTATCCTCTTATACCCGTGTTTCAATAAAGAACATGCATCTTTCATTAACTATAATCAAAGTACAAATAAAACTTGTATAGAGCGTTTTCACATGACGTCACGGCGGCCATGTTGGTGTTCCAAAACAATGAAATAGCGGCCATGTTGG
>JAOBAZ010245509.1:0-16499 GCA_026546875.1 Pteroeides caledonicum
ATAAGAGTTGTTCAAAACGACCAATCAAACGACACCATGTTTTGTCACAGACCAATTGCAAACGAGATAAAAACACGTGGCAATTTTCAGATCCAAGTTAAAGGTTTGGAAATTTAGCACATGCTTGAGTTAATGGTATAGCTTCTCGAGGAGGTTTTCGTTGGTTGAGTCTGGTCATTGAAATTGCGAAGAAACGTTTATGACCAACAGACTTGGTATGTATATTTAGTCTTCTGCTTTGCGTATATCTTCTTATAACTTACTGAGGCAATGTTACAAGAGTAGGTCGTATTAGGTGTTAAGTATGTTCTTTTTAAACGTTGCTCTGTTGTTTGAATCAAATGATCTAGCGGTGAAACGTTTTCGTAATGCTTTTAAGAAAGATATTTAGTTGTGTCACGATTGTTAACTATTTGTTTCACTATATGTAATTCAATTTATCGTCCGCCTTCAACTACTGAACTGCTGCGAACTATTTACACGTGTAACCGTACACTCTCATGGCGTTTGCTTGCAGTATATCTCTCGGCTTGAAGTTTGTGTAACTGCTTACTGTTGTACGTTAGAAATGCCTACTTCTCTATAACAATATAATTGTACTGGTATGCTTCCATTTAAAATACATACAAACGCCATAGCAAGTCGACAACTTCGAAAGTTATACGACAAAGTTAATTTGCCCTGTCAACTGAAGTATTTATGCAGATATATGAAGTAGTGAAACCAAACTGAATTGATTTCATTTCCTTTTTGGCTGACGCCAAACGCTTCCAGTTGTCGGGAAAAACAACTCCGTATAGCTGTATTAATGTGTTAAATAAAAGATTATTCCAATAGAAAAGCAACCGTAAAATAGCACGTTTTGTCGTGTAGTTGAATGTTGAAGTTGCCGCTTTGAGTCCATTTTATTGAGACGTTGAATACCCATGAGACATTCTACGCTCCGTCTAAGCATTAACCTAATTGATTGCTTTATTAACAATTGTTTTTTACCTATCGTACAATTAAACAACTTTGGTTTAATTTGCCGGCTTCCTTAATTTATTATTACATTCATGTGAAAATATACAACTTCTAACGTAAATAATTAAAAACTTAATCTTTGATCAAATTGTTAATTACATTTTTTCTTGCTGTAGACTCGATCCTTCTCTAATTACATCGGTTGCTGAAATGTTGGGTTCTCTCTCGAATCAAGATGCATCCTTAAAATTGGTGCCCACTTGCTAAGGAACAAGGCTTCAAGCAAAAGTAAAACCAAATCGTAAATATTAATGCACCAGTTTAACTAATATATTAAACCAAAGCATCTTGATTCAAGCCTGCACCCCCAACCCGCTCCAACTTCCCACCTGTCAAAGTCCATCCCCATTTTGTTTTAAGACCCGTTTTCACAGGTATTTCTTACGGTGATTTCTCGTACCTTGGTATGGACCAACGATCATGGGATCGTGCAGTTGCTACTTGCTCACAAGTCTGTGGCATTGTCGAGTCTGAGTGAAATGTTGTCGTACATTTAAAGTCAATGTCTTTGCCATGCACTTCACCGAGAGCGAGAAACACTTGTAGAAATGTCGTTGTGTTGTCGGGTTTTAAAATTAATGTTTATGTCCCATTTGTTGAGTTGCGTTGACTTATTTTCGGTCAATTAAAACGACATATGACAGTATATTGAGTGTGAATTCACTACGTTGTATCCTTGGAACACCATCAATGTTTTTGGTCTCCCTCGCAGAATTAAAGCTCTTGCAAACTTTGGGAAACAAGTAAGGACAAAAGAAAGGCGCCTTCTTTTCTTCTTACTTATGTCCACGCCGGTCGTCTAAATTTATATTTTAAAAGAAGAAATGTCTGTTCACTATCTATAGTTTACTCGTTACTATAATTTCTAAAATTTTTAATAATTCCAATCTATAATGCGGTGAATTCAATTTAATTTTCATGACAAGAATGATTCAAAACTGTAGTCAATTCTCAACGTCAACGATAATTCAATTAAATTCGATCTAAACATTTGACATTAGTGTTTATGAAAAAAGAATTTTGGCTGACTTAGTCCAATTTTTCAAATGCAGACGCCAAAAATTTAAGGATGACATTGCTTATAAATATTTTCCTCAAAGCACGCAAAAATAAAATGTACTGAAATTAAGAAAATGAGAGAGAACCCTTCGAGTGTGGATTTTGACATCTATGGCGTCGCCGAGCTATGGTTATCAAAGCAGCAAGCAGAATCTGTCTATTGGTGGACATAATGAAGGTACTTCTTACGGATTTAAATATTTCTTATTAGATTAAATAGGTGCACGAGTTAGACTAGATCTTAGACAGTTTATAATTGTAAATAGGGTATAATTGTACCCTTTGGCGAAGAACATGGTGGAGAAAACAAGTTTCTTTGGAGGAATATCAATACAAACAGGTTGAAGTATTTTAGGTATGGAAATGATCATGGCGACCACTTTTGATCCAAAGTAAAGGTTTGCTTAAATATTTTTCGTAGGCAGCTTTGTAGTCGAGTACACTTCGTTCATATAATGCTAGCAATGCAAAAATGATGGTGGCTTAAACCAGATCTGGGAGTACGAACGAGAATTCTGTCAATCAGTCAAGTTATCTTATTCACAGTGATGCATTTTGCGTATTTCATTCGCTTTAGAGTTGTAGCTATTTGCTCGTTATTTCTCCTTCGGAAAAACTGGTTTCACGATGAGTATAACAAAGTAATCGATTTCCTTATCTCAATTGGGTTTAAGCCTCCCTAGGGAAATGTGGCAGTTTAATATGTTCAATTAAACATCACTTGTTGTTTTGAAATTCAAAACAACAACAAAACGATTTATGGTTTACTTTTTGCATTTGCTGTATAGATCGTTTTCATAATAATGACTAGTTAAAATATTCTTTTGTGGTTCAACTTACTTGGTTGACCGCGTTTGGCGGTATGTATTAAATTATAAACGGCAAGACGAGAGCGAGGAAGCAAATTTAGAAAGGCACATGAGTTTTTAACTAGTTTCGATTATGAAAACGTTCTTTGTAACCTTTTCTACAAGCCAGGTTTCTTTTTCGTAACTATGGTGCCATCGTTCTCGGTAAAATTGCCGTAGTTCCAGAGTCTCTTACGTCTCTGAATTAGTCCGTATCTAGAAATGATTGCATGAGAGTACGGAGTATACCCCAGCTTTGACAAATGACAACTATTACAAGATGTCGCCATGGTTACGTGAATGAAAGCAAGGCTTACCTATTATACCGAAGAGTGGAGGTAGAACAATTTAGTTTTGGGTTACATTGTAATTCGCGGCCTCATGAAATTAAAACTAAGGCAAACAAACGTGGTTTTAACACTTTGATGACAGCTTCAATTTAAAATTAAAAGACAATTAAAATCGAGCGTATAAATTTATCAGGTAAATTCAAGGAATATTTTGACATAACAATGACAGCAAATGTCGTAAGCTACCTGTGCCAAGGGCTTCCACTTTCGAAGGAAATTTCCTTCCAATAGCTTGCCCCTAGGAGGGGAGGGGAGAGGTTAAATATTGTCTTTCCTTGGAAAAGTTCTTCGTTTCATTTGACGACAGCCTCCCCCACAGTGAAAGTCGTATGCACATTTTTTGTGGAAACACTGCATGCCTGTGACTTACGTTAAAGAGGGTTGTCATCAAACAAACGTTTTGCAGTTACTCTTTCGAAGGTACTTTCCAAGTAAAAATCACTGCTCGTGCTTTTCAGCATTAATCTAAGCTGGTATGAGCTAAAATATATGTATAAACTTGTTTATTAATCTGTCAATGTGATTAAACGCGAACTTATATTCTTACAGCCAGATGGGCTTTTTACACCTGAATCTGACCGTCTACTTGTGAAAGTTTAATTGATTGCAATGAAATAATTCGTTCATCAACATTTGTCCTAAATACTGTACAGCCCAAGTTAATGTTTGTTAAACTTGTAAAACGAATTTACAGACATTACGGCCAGCAACGACATACCAGCTCATTGATCTAAAGTGCAGTGACGTACCTTGAGATAAACATACTTCAAACCAACCTTCAAGTATAGTCTACATTACTGTAGACTATATTTCACTTATTTCTCCAGTTTAACTGAGCTATATGACAACAAGTGAAATAGTAACTAATTGTAGTAGAATGCGATTACGGTTTATCTTACCTGAATAGCATAACAAAATTTCTCTATCGTATACTTTAACTATATTCAAAAAAAACATAGTTACAGGTATGATAGGCTTACCAAACACGCGGTAAACTTTGAAAACAACCAAAGACGAAGTCTTATTATCACTAAACTAATGCTATTACGTGACCAGGTAAAGTATATGGTCAGTGCTACGCTTGCCTTGCGAGAACGCAGCAAATTTGCACAATAATGGCGAAACAAACAGCGAGCAAACGCGGCGAAATTAAATCGATCTCGTATAATAAAAAAAAAACAAACTATCCCTGTGCTCAAAATTTAATATTTAACCATGTAAAATACATGCTTAAAATTTGCTATGCGTGCGCCGGGGTGCGCCAAATTCTCGCGTAACCAACGCGTTAAATCACTAAGCAGCAAGTGCGGAAAACTACCAAATGCGCATTAGAAAAAAGTTTGCACTAAACATTCATAAGCCTGGTTGAATCAGGTAAGATGTATGGTTAAATTTGTACCATGCTTAGTAGAAACACGGCAATTCTAATGTTGTTTTAACGCATAGGTACATTCCTCACAATGCGCGACAAACTAAAATTTGAGAGTTGAGAATGTTTTGTGCTGCATTTTTATAACATTTAACCATGTAACATACCTGGTTAAATTAACTTGCGTATAAACAAACCACGCGTGCTTTTAAACAAGAGTTCGGTTCGGAAGCGAAATAATTGCAGCGTTAACAATTTTTGCTTCGCTGATATCCATAAACCTTAACTTGTATGTAGTTAGTGCTTAATATAAAATAAAATTGGAAAACCTACTTTTGTGAACGTTGCGTACTTATTGTTTCGCTAACTTTGTCTCACCGAGCAGGGGCCATGTACATCACTACTATACGTCATCCCTTCACTAATTTCTTCGATTTTCTCCGGCGTTATTATTTTCATGTTTGGCTCGTTTTACGATTTTACGCTTTCTGGTACCGTTAATACCAGAATATTTCCATTATCGAGTGTGTACCTTGAAGTGGTTTTTCTGGGTTCAATCCCCAGAACACACTATATTCTTTAACTGATAATTAGACTCCAAAGCTTTCTAGCGAGAAATTTTCATTGAGCCCACCATGACAAGACAGTAAGTACCTACCTAATATGAACGGGTTTGGCTTACCAAAACAAAAGTGATTATTGTCTTTGATTCGTTCGATTTCTATAGTTATTCATTATTGTAATCAACAAACTACAAAGCTTGTTTGACATAGCTAGGTGACGACCCTGACTGGATCGCGAGTTTCAATCGAAGTAGTTGCATCTTAGACTCGCAATGAATGCATAATTGGGTAAAACCTTGTTTTCGAACATTAAAAAAGTTGAAAAAAAAACTTTAAAATTGCCCTACTTATTACTTGCCAGGTACGAAAACATTTTGCAGAAAAAAAAATTGAGGGGTCATAACGTTTGTTGACGAGATAATTAAAGTGGCGTCACTTTTGACATTGGGGAAGTTTTATTATATACTTTTAGAAACTTGTTTACACTGAACAAAAGTGATGTGTTAAAATAGTATTAATTGTACTTGAGTTTCCACAGAAAAAATTTTCCCCTTTTGAGCAACTTTTCCTCGTGCTCCCTTCGGTAAAATGCCATTTAACTGTCGGAAATGAGTTTCCGAATATCTTTAAACCAATATTCTCAAACTGAGAACTAAGTCAATTTTTTCAAAACTTTGTCATAATGCTTGTCACTCGCTTAAAGTTGAGACAAAAACAATTTTTGTTTCCATTTTGACCTTTAAATTTTTGTGTAACCGTTGACAATTCAAACTAAAAGTTGACAATCAAATCTCAATATTCAATAGACACGTGACCACGAAGGTGCACAAACTTGCATAAACCTAGACAATAACATGCATAATGAGTTCTATTTAAAATTTATTTGACAGATTTGGCAAGAGGACGTGGACGTCAAAGAGGACGTGAGATGGCGTACGTGGATTCGCGGGAAACTGACGTCCTAATTTGTTGGCGACGTAAATACGCAAAGCCATTTTCTCGTCCTTTTTGACGTACACGTCCTGTTGCTAAATCTGTCTATTGACTTTCCAGGCCATCTCCTCTAGTGACTATTCTCAAACCAATCTCGGTAACACACCTCATCAATGACGTCAAGTCGTACTACTTTTTACGTCATAAATGAGATAAGTCTATTGATTGACACCTGTTCCATGTAAAATCAGTAAGGGCCCCCTACAGAGCAGTCATTTAGTTCTCGACAACTGTTTGTGACCAACAACAAATGTTACCGACAACTGTATATGTCGGATGAGGACACTTCACACACTAACGACCATTACCTGGTTTAGTTGCGATGGCGCTGAGAGACTGGGAGCTCACTACGCATGCATTGAGAGGCAAAGCTGCTGACACAGTAGCGCGTAGTTCTATAAAAGTAGTCGACAACTTAACGAAAATCTCCACACATTAAAAAAACGCTAAAAAATTAGGTCGTCGGTAACTATAAGCTGTCGTCAACAGAGCTGTTCTCTTTTTTTGAAAAGAGAACAGCTTTCTTGTCGACAACTGGTAATTTGGGGTTTAGTTGTTGTTGACAACTTGTTTGGCGATTACAGTTGTCGACAACTAAATGCCCAGCCTGTAGAGGCCCTAAAACAAACGTCGTATCCCAGGTCATCATCACAGACTGGATATTAGCCGTGGGTCAAGCGGTCAATCTCGCACAAAAATATGACGTTTGTTCATTCATTTTTCGTAAGTAGATCACGTTAAAGCAAAACAGATAGGCCACGTACCAGGCCCTGTGTTAGTGTTTTGGGAAGGACTGGGACAAAACGGATTACGAATATGTTATTAAAACGCTAAAAGTAAAGTTCAGTTAGTCTTTAGGTACAGTTCTCCTCACAGGCGTACGGGCACAGTTTCGATTGGGGGGCAAACAAAAATCGCCCGACGTTTTGAATTATTATACATCATGCCCGATTTACCAGAATTTTAACAGATTACCAGAATTTTAACAGTGTATGGCGTGTGCAAACAATTTCTGTTTGAGTGGTTGACTAAGAGGTTACACCATTAACTTAGAAGAAATAGCTATCACGTCCATGCAGTGTAATTCTTCTTTCAGTTTGCCCGAATGTTGCCCGAATGTCTTGATTCCTGACGTTTTTTGGGGGGGGCAGCTGCCCCACCGAACACATCCTGCTGCGGCTAGTGACATTTCTGGGTGTGTACTAATTTGAAATGCTAATGATTTCATGCATTTGCACGGCAATATGCCGGACAGTGATGAGTGGAGCACTACTATGGTTTCCAAAAATAACGAAGTTGTGAGGGAAAACGGAAGCGTACTTGCATGCAGCGAGATTCTTTGCGAGTTTTTTTGTTTGACCAACATGAAAGATGGCGATATTTAAAAGAAGAGTCGCGTTTGAAGACAAAAATGTTACCGCGGTTGATGAACTTTTACTTGTCATTTAACGAACGCTATTGGTACTTTTGTTCAGTATATAGTGACTAAGTAAATCAGAGTTTAAACTGCTTTTGTGACAGAATAAAGATATACCATTACTTAATTAACTTGTCAAATAGTGAGATGAGCACATTAGTATTTCAAGTTAGTAGGCCACCAAAACAAACGGTTTGTAATCCCGAAAACCTGTAGTAGACAAATGTTGTGCAAAATGATAATTTCCAGATAATGATAAATTTACCGATAATTTTGATTTTCTCTTACCAACTTTGTTTTTCTTTAAAAATTTTTGTAAAGTCGTTTACGTTTATAATCGTAATAAAGTGTTCAATATTTTTATCGTTGCAGAAACAACTTTTTGAAGATTTTTTGATGTTGACGTAAAAGAATTCACTAGTATTCAAATAGATTCTTTAAGATATGGAGAATGTTCGTTTTATAATACTTCTATAAGAAAGTTCAGTAATGTGATCTATATTTGTAAAAAGTCATCTTACAGTCTTGACTTTTTCAAAACATGTTTAAAAAGCCTCCAAATTGGTGAAATGTTTGTTTTGTATTAATATAACGTTTTTTAACGTTTGTATAGGCATGTTTTAAAAATGCTACAAAAATTGCCAGAAAAATGTTGAAACAGAAAGTAGTTTAACCTTAACTTTTTGGGTAAATTTTGGCCATTTTTACTATTTTTAACACGTGTTTAAAATGTGTTAATTTTAAGGTTTTTTTAAAGAAATTTTTAAAATTTTTAAAAAGGGCTAAATTTGACCAAAAAGTAAAGTGGTAATTCTTGAACTTTAAAAGATGTAAGAAAATTATAAAATAAATGAAATTATAAACAAATTTGACATTAAAGGGTTTGTGTTATTGCAATACAAAAAAGTTACAAACTCTTTTCTTTTATATTTTAAAATTATGTATTATTGATTGTTTATTTAATCAGTAAATGTTTGGTCTATTACAGAATTAAAATTGTTAAGATGTTGACGAAATCGCCTGGTCTAGTTGTTTTAAAATATCTTTACAAGCCGCATGGCCGAGGTTCAATACCCTGGTTGTCTTCAAATTGTAGAAAAATATTGACCGTTCTCAATTCAAAGTACTGGGGCAGAATTTCCAGGAGGTGTTTGCTAGGTATTCTAACTATCGATTTACTGTAAAATTAAATGTATTTTATAGCGTTACGTAGTGAATAAATTATGTTGTACGGGGAGTAGAAAACAGAAGATCCCGAGGGAATTCTATCGAGGGTATATATGAGACAGAATACATAAAGAAAAACATCGAAGGCATCCCTTGACCACGACTTCGTCGGGAGAAAATTTGTTTTCTTTTTCTAGTTTCCATGACAACAGAAATTCCAAGAAAAGGGAAAGCCAAGAACATACATATTTTAAACTGTTATTGTAGAAAACAGGATATTATGTTTGTGAAGTTTCAGCAGACCAACGGACATTGAACGTTAGCATAACCTTCGCTGGAGTATTGTTCTTTACTGTCATTGTGCCCGTGGTCTTTAAACCAACATCTACGACAGTTCGTGCAGGAAGTCTACTTGAGTCCAATCAAACAATCTATATCGGACGATAATGGTGTAGTTGTTCTTCATCAATATTGTTAATATTATCATCCATGTAAGAATTCGACGTCATTCAAATACAAGAGATGCCCGCCTCCTGGACTTGTGTACTGTGTTTGATTTTGAACGAAGTTTAGCTATAAAATATTTTACAATCGTTCACGAATTGTTAGAGTGTAAAAGGTGATCCCTATGTCCAACATTTTAGACCCACTGTGTTATAGATGTTGGTGTTTAAGTACATCCCACAGGTTTCATTTAAAATTAAAAATAGAATGATGTCCGGTACGCTTGTGTCTTAATATAAGTTTATGAACCTTATAAAGGCTATCAAGTTATTCTCTTTTGCATGAAATCCATATTGCCTTGTAGTCACTAAAGTATGTTTCAATTCCAGAGTCAATTATATGATCAATTAATGTATTGTTATCAGTTGTTGAACTAGTAATTAACTGTGTATAACCGTTGTCTTTAACCATCACATTGTAAAGTGACTGTTGCTCTGTATTGATCATCCAATGCACTTTAAAATCTCCAATAAGTATGTTATTGGTACCGGCTACAATATCTCCTAATGTAGAGCACAGATTACTCAGAGTGACTTGTAGAGAACGATATACTGCTATGATGGTAATAATATCTTCATAACTGACCAGTTTAATGAACGTAAATTCAATGCCATTAACATTGTGACAATAAGGAATACCTTGAACAAATGGTATTTTGCTGTATACCGCTGTACCATTGTATGGTCTATTGTTTAGATTTCACCCGATATTTGTCCTATGTCATATTGCTAATAGTCGATAAAACATGCCCAAAAAGTGCTGGGTATATCAGCCGCTCAAAATACGTCTGGTGTATGTAGAAATTTGGGCGTAATAAACATTTCTATACATCATACCGTCTAAGTTGTATTATTTCTGTCATCTTTATCTTGCCTGAATGAATAGAGTGTGGACTGTCGTTCGGACTACTTCGTAAAAGTTATGTAGGTCCGCGCTAACTTTTTAAAAACATCACTATTATTCATATAGTAGCAAAATGTTCATGTGCAATTGAGCTATTGACTGATGGGCGAGCTAAAGTCAAAAAAGCATCGAAACAACTCAACTTTAAAGATATTCAAGCAACCAACTTAGTCTCTGAGATCTTGAGAGGGGAAACTGGTAAATGTATTAATTTCAAGCAAAGGTGAAGCAAATTGACGACGTGGTGATGCAGATTGACGACGTGGTGACACATGCTCATGCTGAATCGATAACAAAAAGATCAGTGCACTTGGGGGACGAAACTGGTTCAATCGAACTTGTCCTGTGTCGGCAAAAGGCCGACAATTTCAGCTTCCATGTTGGTAATGCGTTGAACAAAGACAGTGAGCAACTCTACGACAATTTTCTTCAGATGAGTTTAGGTGAACTGTAAGATTATTTAAGTTTAAGGGAACTGAATATATCGGGGAGAAAACGGGAGTTAGTTGCCAGAGCTTTTTCTGCATGTGAGCAGAGTGCTCCAATTGCCATCACTAACCTGGAGTTAAAAGAAAAACTAAAAACTGAAGATCAAGAGAGGGTCTCTCATCTTGGTATTGATCCCTTGTCGTTAACTCCAGATATGTGGGAAAATGACATCACTTCCTGTCCAATGCCTGACCTGGGCAAAATCTTTGAATTTATCTTGGCCAAAAAGCAATTTAACACTGAATATGTTGGCAAGTACAAATTATCGAAGGCATACTCTTACTTCACCAGTTGTTTTGTTGGTAAGATTTTTGGGCATGACACTACTGATCGCCACATGTGCAAAGTGACACCTAGTCAAAAGGTTCGAGATGAAGCACACAAGGTATGTGTGGCAATAGAAAAGGCTGACATTTTAATAAATATGGCTTGGTGTAGTTGTACAGCTGGGTATTCTCAGAGATGTAATCATGTCTTTTTTATACAAGGTTGAGCATGCAGTTAGCAAAGGCTATACCAATTCCTCTTGCATGTTATGTGGAATAACCAAACACAACGGGAGGTTCAACTACGCAAAATAAAGGACCTCAAGTTTAGGGAGGATAGTCGTGCAGATTTGGAAAAGCAAACTCCCAGACGAGAACTTTTCTCCAACTTAAAACAAAATTTTGACCCACGGCGTCCCTGTGATCGACTTACCAGAACAGAAAGCCACAATCAATTCCTTGAAAAGTGGAGACAGATTAATAGCAGATCTGTCATCTTTAAGGCTTTTCCTATGGTCAATAGTGAAATTCTTGTTCCATGTTCCTTAGTTGAAGCAGCTGTTATGTACACAGATACAATGAAATTACAGATGGGCCAAAGTATGTTGCAGACTTTATGGAATCATTGCACTACAGCCCAGAGTAATGTGGGAAAATAGAAGAAGTGTCAAGGCGCCAGGGAGATTCAGCTGAATGGCACAAGCAGAGAAAAAGCCGTATAACTGCATCATTGTTTCATGATGTGCATACAAAGGTGCAAACCATAATTGCTGGGCGAAAACATGTTATAAAAGTGAAGCCATTGGTTGCCCGCATTATGGGTCATCAGCCTTCCTTGGGCAGTACATGTATATATTGGACTTAGGTAAATAATTTAATCACATAGAGGTGGTAATAAATTACACAATGCACAACAAACTTTTAGCATGTCATCACAAAGTGGGACACATCTTATTGGCATCGTGTTGCTAAGGATGTCAAAATACTTAATACGGCCAATTGCCTGTTCAACATAAATGCGTACATTTGCAATCTTTGATGTTTTTGCAACATCATTGCTGAGCATTTGTTGGTCTTTAGCTTCACTTGGTGGGATGGCCAATGATGCTTGGTACAGTGCTAATTCATCATGAATTTTGAAGCCTCTGTCTGTCATTACTTTAATGCGCAATGCAAGGCGCAGCCGCATCATGACAAGTAATATCTCTTGTTCAAGGTTCAACTTTCTAGAGGGCCCTCTTTTGCTTACAAATGCAGACATGGTTGCATCCATACTTTCGTATTTACTGGACTTCTCTGCACTTGTTTGCTTATCACCTTTCCAGTAAGTCATTCTGGCTGCTTTTGGAAAAAGAAGGTCAAATACTGCTTTGAACGCTTCTGTGTTTTCAAACCCAGTATATATTTTGGCATCATGGTTTCTTGTTATTTGCTCAGATGCTGTGCACAATTTAAACTCAGGTACTTTCTCTTCTTCAGCATCAAAGTTGGCCATAATCATCTATAAAATCGACTGGTCTGGTGGCCTGTGTACCTGCAGTAGAAGTGGTTGCTGTTTCGTTATGATAGACCAGCTTGCGGCGCTTTTTTGGTGATTTTGCAGTTAAGTGTTCAAAAGGGGTTAGAAAAAGTGTTGAACTGGGATTTTGTCTGGTAGGTTTTCCATCCTTGAAATGGTTTGAACAAACAATAACGCTTTCCCTGCTTTTTCTTATTCGAAAATCCTGTCTACCTTTTTGTACTTGAACACACCATGCCTTGATAACTTCCTCCAAGTTTTTTGCCTCGTGAAACCCTAACTTCTCAACGTGAGAACGAATAACATACTTGTCAGGGTGACGGCGATCGTTGTCACAACCCCCAACGCAACACTTATCACCAGCACCCATTTCAACTCTAAAATAAACTACAAAACTACAAAAAACATTAATTTTAACATTAGTTAATACTTATATCACATTTTTTCTGCAAACAAATTATATACAGTAACAGTGTATAAACAGTTTAATACACTTTAAACCAGGCAAAAGTATTGGTTTCAAAATCGCGCTACATTTCTTAAATTAACATTGAATTCACAAACATTATTATAAAGTGTTTTTTAATTAAACATAGTTACATTCTAAACAAAAATTAGAGGTGTTTTACTGTATTTATGTGGCATATGTTTTTGATCGCGTTTAACTTTAATAGTGATATCAAGTTCACCATCACGCTTCACTAATAGCGCGTAAAAACTGTCAAAACAGCGTTTTAGATCCAATAAAATATCATAACATACCTTTCTAGTGCGTAAAGAAGGTCCTTGTTGGGATGTGGTAAGTAAATCCTTGAAATAGGTTGAAAAATTAACGTTTAAAGAAACACTGCCGTAGATTGTGTGACGCTCTATATGGAAATGCTATACGTGGTTGCCGAGCAACCCGGTTTGTTTGCCCCCCAAACAAGATGGCCGACATTACCGTGAAATCTCCTATTATTTGCCAAGCAAAATACTATTTCTTTTGCTCGAGTGAACGCTTAGCAAGCGTCTTGTTCCATAAAGATTTCGCTTGCCTACTGAAATCCAAGTAATCTTAGTAGTCTTATTAGGTTAGGGCAAAGGTGCTAACTGTTAGTCATGAGCATCATATACAGGCGTAACCCTTAAGTATTAGTCAATTTACTTTGCATTTACAAATTATTTGCAGGTATTACAAAAATTCCGTTAATCAAGAAGAAGGTTGGAATGACGAGGTCATCTCATGGTGTCAAAAAAAAGCTCAAAGGCAAAACCTCAAACCAGAGGAATATCGGGGAGGCCTTTTAATGGACGAGATGAAAATTCAGGTATAATAAACTGGAATGCATAAGTTTATTACACCAACTATGTTATAAAGAATGGTTCTATTAAATCGTATCGTTGTGAGTTATTGTCGCATTAAATTATTTTCATAGGAAGATTTACAGATGACAATTAAAGGCAGAAAGCACCAAATCACTGGCATGGTAGATTCTTACAACAGTATGAAAATGATCGAATCATGTAAGCCATGTTCATGTAGTACATGTATATACATGCACTACATGATCATTAAATATTCTATAGCAACACACCTTTTACAGTTTGTGTTTCTTAGCGACGGAGGATTTCGGTTCCCGGTAGCGCATTTTCCGATGGCGCAATGCCCAGCAACAGTGTTGTACCTAACGTTTTGGGAAGGTGTATTGAACCTGAGAAGATCGGGATTCCCGTATGGAATTTTAAACTGTCTTGTATTGTCGTGGCTCCAAAAAACGTACTAGTGATATAATAACATTTTCATTGTTTAGGGTATATTATTCTTTATGTGATGGAGGAGAGGCGAACAGGCGATTTTTTTAGAATGCATTTTAATGGTTGTAGTCCTTGTAATTTGCATTTTATTGGATATAATATGTTGACTGAAATTCCAATGGTGTTTTTAATGGATTGCAAGGTAAATGCACATGTCCTAGGTTCATATCTTAATTTTAATTTATACCAACAACGGACACCATGAAATGAAAACTCGCCCATTTAATAAAGTCATGAAATTTTTTCTTGACTTGAATTTCAAAAAATTGCGAAACAATGTGGAGAAGAGTAGTCCTCATGGATCGGCTCGTTGTTTGAGCATAAATGTCCAGAATGTATTTTGGTTACATATTGGAAAGAGGCTTATAATTGGGAAGAGCAACAACTGGTGTCATTTTCATGAAAAACTCAAGGAAGACCATTTCATGTTAGCACCAAGTTTGAGAGTGCAAAACAATTTGGCAGAGGACGTTTTAGACAAGAAAATGTTACTTTTGATGAAGGTATATTACATACCGATGTCGTAGACAATACAGTGTTATGTATGGTTGTATAAACGCAATATATACAGTATAATGTAATATATAGTATAACATGCTCAATATCTTTTTTAGGTCTACATTATAGGCCTACAGAGATCACCTCCGTTCCAGTAGTGTTGAATCACACAGATTGGATGCGACAATTACGTTCCTTACTCACACTAGCGTAATGGTGGATTTATTTTCCGACAAGAATCCGATTTTTAACAAAAAAGACAGACGTCTTTTACAATTGCAAATGGCTCTTCGCTATTTTACTAGCTGGAAACAAAGTACGTCTTCCCCAAAGGAGTTCTTGTCAGGCAAATTATGGTTCGACTTACAATCAATAGGGTATGGTTTCATTTCTTTGGTAAAATCAAAGTTTGCTCGCTTTCCTGGATCAGTGATAAAGCCAGCTATTGTAAATCAAGATGTTGTTGAAAATCACTTCAGTCAGCTACGCGGTGGAAACGGACAGAATGACAACCCTACGTACCAAATGGTCCAGAGTACACAAAATTCCGTTGTCTTCGGGCAAACGACCAGAAGCAAGAAGTGTAATACGGGAAAAAGAAAGAACGATTCATTTGCAGATTTACCAAAAAACAATCTTCTTAGTCGACGATGACCATTAATGCAGTAAATACACTGCATATAATTTTATATATTAATGTGTACAGAATCTGAGAAAAACAATGAAAAAATCTAAAAAAAAGTTTAATATGGTTTTGAGAGCAATTTACACGCTATGATGATAAAAATGTCGCGAAGCATGGGGAGTTTGTGATGAGCGATGTGTGACGTATATTGGTGAACGATGTAAAATTATTTTGTAATTCATTTTGAAATAAATAAAAGCGATAAAATATTTATTGAGCGACGTTTCGACGCCATCTTAGCGTCATCTTCAAGCTATATGATTAGATCGTTAAAATTTCAAATATAATGATGTACAACAATTGCGTAAGCATATCAACTAATTTAAAATTTACGCGCGAAATTGCGGAAAATTGAGAAGGTGGATACCTAAATAAAATAACTAAATTAAATAATTAAAAGTTTATCAGTAATAGCATTAAGCAAATAATTTTGACTGAATCGAGTCGGATTGTTTCTTTAAACTCGGATGTAAATCCTTGATGAATAACATCTCAAACAGAAGGCAATCCATCTTTCTTTTACACTTTTTAAGTATGGAAAAGCATTTCTCAATCTCCTCCTTACTTTTCCCGTGGGACTCCACCATATGTCTGCCGATGGTCGACCTCTTGTGTTCATGAATACGTTGGTGAAGATGTCGGCAAGTGTAGCCAACATAACCCGCGTCACACAGGTCACATTGAAATTTATACACAACATATTGATGATTCACAAGAGGTGGCTTCACTTCCCTCACCTGAAGATTCGTCATGATTTTCTTGCTGGTGAAGACTGGAGCAAATGGTCTATGGTTAGCATGTCCAAGGTTTTTCAGCTGTGGTCGCGACATATCTGCTGCCTTCTGTCCTTTGAATGGTAGGACAATATGTGTGGTGTTGGTAGTAGCCACTTGGTTATTCGACAGGTCACTGGTTCCTTGGCAACTGGGTGTGGATGATTGCTGCTGGTTGGCGACGAAATGTGAAATCATCGAGTCTACAAACTTAGCTGGATACTTTAGTCTGGCAAACACTGTCTTCAGTCGTTCACATTCATCAACGAAATACTG
>JAOBAZ010245620.1:0-16499 GCA_026546875.1 Pteroeides caledonicum
ACAACACAAAATATTGGACACCTTAGTTTATTGGTAGATGTGCGCACAAATTTTGTGGTCACAGCATTCATAGGGTTCTTTATGTAACCTGCAGGAGGTACAACCTAGAATTTTTCAAAAAAAGACATATATCATGGTTGTGGTCCACCAATGTGAGATAAGTATTATATAATTATACCCATTTAAAATTAAGATGATTCAAGTATATGGCCCTTACATCAATATTATAGATCTCCTTTGGTTGTATTGCATATTGATTTCTTGAGCTCTTAAACCACTTTCTTGTCTGAAAAAGTAAAGAAGCCTAGCAACTTCATTGGGAATACAACATCAAGTCTTAAAATGACTGGGTTTAAGGTTCTGTCACACTGTGCCAAATAAATTTGTATCTGCAACTTTATTTATTCAATCACATTTGTTCGAAATTCAGTGTCAAAGTTGTGGATACAAATTTATCCGGCAAAGTGTGAACAAGGTCATAGAGTCGATTTTCTATGATGTACCATGGGTTATACACAGCTTTAAAGACCTTAAATAAATAATTAGATTAAACTTGAGAGGAAATCTTGCAAAATCTCTATTTGAAAACTTAGAAGTCAATAAAATTTTAAATAGGTTTTAATGCACATATCATCGGTTTTCCCCTGGGTGGGGACCCAGGGCTGGACAGGGGACTTTGACCAAAGACCTCCACAATCTGGGTATATCCTCCTCATCCCCTGGGGAAGCAACAGTATCAAAGTTGGAATATCCCCCTCCCTTCTTGCAGGTACATATAATCATTCTTTTCAAAAACACTCACACTTTAATAAATTAAAAATTCATGATATATAAAAGTAGTCGCCGTCTTCTCCATACTAAATTCATTAAAAACGTAAATAACAATTACGAAGGCCACAAGTCAAGTGGTTCCTGGCATTGGGCACCTGGAAAGTACAGAAACATCATGGAGTATCCATTGAAGCTCACCTTTAATGCCTGCCATTTTACCCATGGTGGGGCAGTGAAAGCCAGCAAAGCCCTAACACTTTATCCTCCCCCAGGGCGATTTTCTCTATCAAAGCCCTTCATATGTCCCCACATTCTAGTCAGACAACCCTGGGTCCCCCCAGGGCAAAGCCATTGATATGTGCATAAACCCTGAACCTCTAACTCCTTGGGTTGACTTATAACCCTTATTCTCAGTTTATATCTAATATTTAATGGAATGCAGTTAGCAGGGTACAATATAACGATAGTTTAACAGACAATAGCTGGCCAAACTTACTCTTGACTGTCTTTAAATTTAATCAGACATATTTTGCCAAAGTAGTTATTTAGGAATATTTTTAATTTAACATGATTGGATTTACGATTCATCCATGCCAAATTTTGGCAACATTTTGGATTTGGTATTAAAAACAACTTGGCCAACTTTCCGGTCTTATCATTCCAATAAACTAGATGACATGAGTCATGACTGAGTATTAGTATAGCAAATACTGCGAGTGAGATAAGACATTCACTCATCACACAATACCACAACAGTATTAGAAGTGTTATAAGCTTTCCCAATTTAATATCTAAATATTAATTGACTACATACCTCCAAAAAGCGAATAATAGACGAGTTATAATCAACTGTCCGTCTTTGTACTGCTTTTCTCATTCGTTTGCCATCGTATGTCAAGTTCAAGGCTGCATTCCCGCCTGCTACCACGGCTGCTGTTGCCACTTCTGCTGTACTTGTTGCTGGCTTGTTCTGTAATGTCTTACTCTGTAAATGTTCTGGTGCTTGAAAATGGGTAGCAGTATTCGCCTGTAACGAGGCACTTCCGACAGGAACAGGAGCAACTGTCGTCGATGCTTTTGCCGCCGTTTCACTAACCACACCACTCTCTGCTATAGGTGACGGCTTTGCGATGAATTTGTACTGCGACGTAGACTCGACGTGCAACATTTTTTCAACAAAGCATCAGCCCTTGATGTCTCAAAGCTTGGTTAGCTATTCTAAAGAACCTAGAAATCGTTAAAAACTCTGCCAAACCCGTTTTTTCGATACTTCGCCTCGAAGATACATTTTGCCATTATGTCGGCAAACAGCGTGGCTGAGGTCACGTGGTAAAACAAATGCGCACCCTCTTTGTAGGGTTTCCACTGACCGAATGCTAGCGTTGGAGACATTGAAGAATATTTAGTAGGATATATTATTATAAAATGCGAAATTAATATATATCGATCGATAATAATTATATTAGTTAACGCAAGGTTATAAACAAGGTACAAACTTTATATATTTACCTAAATATTATAATATACACATTAGTGACACAAAAAGAAGGAAAATAATCGAGGCACATTACTATTAATAAATTGATGGACTTTAATGTACACTAAGGTATATTTCGGGGTAATTAATATCTTATGATTAGCATACAATGTACATAATTAATACACGGACAATATAAATTATGGTAATTTTTTAAATTATAGGTGGGAAGTGAGACTTTGCCATCAGACTTTTCCACTTTATCTTACAAACAGGAGCACTGCATGTGTGAATAGTTGTTCATTTCAATGGATATTTTAAAAATACTCCTATTAGTTTTGGTTGGAATACCGCTTTTCAAGGCTATAATTTTCAAGTTTTTGTTGGTAGCAACTTTGGCTTTTCTATCATTGACAATCCCAATCCATTTTGGTCTGCCTTGGACCTTGGTGATTTGTACTTCTTGTTATATTTTCATTACAGTGTCAATTATTGGTGTGGTATTTTATGCATTTAAAGAAACGCAAACGAATCAAAATGGCACAATATTTTCAAATTTAGCTTTGAGGACAACATATAATATCCGTATACTATGCTAATTAAAATGAGATCAAAAGATAACTATATTTTATAAAGAGTTTGAAATTTTATAAAAGCTTTTCTCCAAGACACTCAGGATGATCTATGGATGAAAATAAACAATATGGGAACATGGTGATTACCAATGGACATTTCACCACAAAATATCCATTGTGATTTCATTGTAATATCAGCTTGGTTGACATCAACTTATTCAATGGGAGAAGTGTTTTAAGACCACAGTTTGACAAATACTTGATAACTTTGTTGTTCGAGATGTACAATTATACACCAGTGTTGCAACCAAGACCTCAAGCTGAACATTGTGAATGTTATTTAACACTGTGAACAATATGCTATTTTATATTTTTAGGGACTGCACAAGCACTTGTTTTGACTAATTAATTCACCTGGCCACTATTGTTAGCCAGTAATTATAATGGGGTTAATGTTTTAGCAACATTCCTATGAGTTTGTGTTTAATAAAGCAGGCTATTTCTGACAGAATTAAATTTAAGGGAGGGAAGGAGTTATTTTTGGAAAATACTATTTTAGAGAAATGAATAATGGTAATTATTTGAAATTTGCATAGCAGGACCAACCTTGCAGGCTGGCTTCACTACTGCTTAAGACAACAGCTTTCAATGGAATAATTACATGTTTGGTTTAAACAAATACAATAGAAATATGCTCAATTACTGTCAAATGCATTTTACTGTCTTTTGTATACAAATAACACAAAATAAGCGAACTATGCAGTCATTTGTCTAGATGTGCATATTCTTGTTTTTGTAACTAATTGCTTACTGTTTTGTCCAAATAAGAATGTACCTACATGTTTTTCCCTGCTATTAAATAACTTAATGGTTTAAAGGGTTTTAAAGGACCAATACAAAGGTACAGTTTTGGTTGGCTGTTTTGCCTTTGTTGTCAGGAAGTGGTCATAAGTGTTATTTTCTTTGGTTATTTTGTTAATGGTATTTAGAACCAGAAGTTCACATTCAGATTGCATCCTCAATGATACAGTCACGTAATAAACAGCCTGTAAATTTTCTTGCTGAGGGATTATTTCAAGGCAGATCGTAAACCATCTTGGTGACGTTTATGGGCAAATTCAGCAAAAGCCTATATAAAAATAAAGTTAAATAGTTTATGATGGTCAGCATGTTAATTTTTTTAAAAAAAGGGTTCATTTATACATTATCAAGCTGTATTACCTTGAATGTTCGAGGTTCATGTATTGACAATTCTGAAAGCATTTTCCTGTTAAGCTGAATGTTATTCTGAAGGGAAAATACTAATGTTATTAAAATATGTTTCTAATTTCCATAAACCGTTTTCTCCAATTCATTTAGTATTTGAAGAAATTATATTTGAGCGAAGAGGTACCACAGAAGGGCAAAGCTAGTCTGACTGTTTCATTTGTGATAACTACCAGTAACAAGCATACTCTGCAATGGACAATATGATTATTAAAAAACGTCTCATAAAATTACAAAAATATTATTCTGATGTGTTTCAAACTCTTGAATGTAGCAGACAGTTCTGATCAATGCTGTTACCACACATGTACATCAACAATTATATTAACCACATATTTACATTAACAACTGCATTTTAACCATACAACGTTACTCTAACAGACAGTTTTACTTGTCAAGGAAAACCTCTTGCTGGTTTAATATTGGATATTTAAATGCTTGCAATATTTTCAGAGGAAACATTTTTTAAACTTTGTTTGGCTATTTAGCTACAAAGTAGTTCTATTACAACTCCATAACAGCCAATTTTATACCATAAACTTTTGCAACAACTGCCATTATCATGTTTTCACCATAAACAAACTTAACCCATTGCAACTATTTTTGAATTTTTGTATAAGTAATGAATTTGAGTGCAATTTGGAAAAAAACATGCATGAGTGAGTTTTTCAAAGGCTATCAAAATTGCACAAGTCGGAAGGATGAGTGCAACTTGAAGTCTTTGAACTGTTTCAATGTTTTTACCATAACATTTAATTTGCATAAAGACTTTTTTTTTTGGATTTTCATAAGGATTTCCTTTCTTTTGGCACTGGGATTTCCTATAAATTGCTCTAAACCAATCAGAATTGAGAATTTTTTTTAATGTATATTATTAAGCAAGTAACATACCAGTACTAGTTTATGCAAACTTGTCTAATTATCATGGCATGTTTACCTTTGTTAGTTGATTCATAAATATACTATATGGTACATGGTGTTCTCTTGAAGCAATATTGATACGAGTTATCCACATCTACAATACAGAAGTTTACAGCACAATAACATTGAATGGTTAATCAAGGTAGTGTGGTATAATGTGGTTAATTCCATTGAAATTGTATGTTGTCACATATATACATGGAATGTAATAGGGTCAACTGAGGTGAGGATTGAGTATGATGTAGCTACAAGGCATAAATTTCATAGGTGTTCATTACCAAATCTTGGATATAATATTGGTTGTTGTTGTTTATCTGACATTTTTTATCCTTAATTAGCCATAAAATACCCCAAATCTATCCCCAAAACAGCCCTGACCCCTATTTAAATATCCCTAATGTTTGCCCTAAATGTTCCTAAAAATTGATGAGCCTGTCAGAACATGGGAAATAATATTTCGCATGATATTTGTGTCTAATGAATTATTGATTGAAACAACTGTCTCCATATATAGGAATTCTAAGGATCCATTAACAATTAGATAGTGCCCTTAAGCAATACAGGTTAGGGTTTGCAGACAGCAACTAAAACTAAATACAACTACAAATATAGTAGAAGTTAACTAAACTAACTATATTTATCTCTATCAACTCAACTAAATTGTTCTGCCTAGAGGTCCAGTGAGGGTCATCCCTCATTGGTCTACTCTTACTACAGGAGAAAACTGGAGTAAACTAAAACTAACTAAACCAACTATATTTATACTGGATAGCTCTATCAACTCAACTAAATTGTTCTCCCTAGAGCCTGTAGAGGTCCACTAAGGGCCAGTGTCATTGGTCTAGTCTTACTACAAGAGAAACCCAGGGTACCAGAGAAAACCTAGAAGCATTCTTTGCACATGTGACTGAAGTGATATTTTAACCAGATAACTGCTCAGTGCTGGAATCAAACCCAGATGACAGAGAGTGAAGGCAAGAGAACTGCAATTATAATACCACCAATGGGCCATCCCATTTAATGTCTGAACCCCCTGGTGTGGATAATTTCCTAAAGGTCCTTATGATGACATTTCTGAGGGGGTGTAAGCATTCTCTGATTTACCAAGATTTTTTGCCAAGACCAAGGGGTCAAGGCAAAAAATTACTGTGGGTGTTTGTGTCGGCACTTTGATCTTTTTTTCTAGGGGGTAAAATTTTTGAGGGTGTCCTCCACCGGGGGTGTGGATATTAAATGAAATGGCCCAACACTCAGTTCCAGGGGGGTGACCACCAAAAATGATCCCAAAACATAGGTACTTTGTCATGTTCCGATACATACTGATCGCATGTCACGTTTTTTTAACTTCCTTTCGACATATTGGTTCTGTAACGATTTCTGTACTTTCCGTATAGCTAGACTGTAGACATTCTTTGACCGTCCGCTGGCTCCAAAACTCTGTCGTGCAAGTTAAAAAAATCCCAAAATTACAAAGAACGACAACATAAACATAACACAAATATGAAATATTCTGAAATAAAAAGGAGAACTTTTTCTACCTTAGCTAGGGCGAAAATTTTCGCCCGTTTTACAGTCCTTTTAGCTGGTCCACCACGAACCATTTTGAAATTTTTACATTAGAGCCCAGCACCCGCACCTTCAACCGAGCAAATCCCGTGATTCTTCGAGCGCTTAAAAACAGCGCGCAATGCAACATGGGGGTTAATCGTTCGAACTACACGAGTTCTGGAAACGGGGTAATTTTGCTTTAGTGTCCAAATTTTGCCGTTTTTTTGTCATAAACACACAAAATAGCCACAACATACTCTTCCTTGTTCGAGGTAACCTACGCCGTTCAACCGCTAGTGTTTTGTGACGAATTTCGCCGGGTGATATGCGAAAATTTGCCAATTTAGACACGAAACGGTATTAAGCGGCTAGAAAGAGTAAGGATGTATGGTTGAGCTAGAAAGAGTTGGAGAATGACGGCAGAGCGAGCTAAATCGAAACTGTTTCAATCAAATGCTTTGTTTGCACCAGATGAATTGGAGGAAAAGCTTGAAAAATGCCGGAAAATTGTGGAAGATCTTATTAAAGATACGTCAGAGAAACAAGCCCATGATGCTTTGAGCTCCGCGGTATCGAAGAGCTCCCAGTTGCACGAGGAAGTGTGTTTAGGATTGTTGCATGTTGTTTTGACCGAGCCTAGCTCGGCGCAAAATGCATTTCGTGACCTAAACTTGGTTGCACGTGATTCAATGTTGCTTGTTGTAAATAAGGTGTTACAACTGATTTCAGAGAAATATATTCGCTTACTGGACAGTGTCAAAGGACAGCTACTATGGCTAGCTGGTCAACTTGTACAGTCAAATGTTGGTGGAGCAGATGCGATATGTCATGCATTACTTAAACAGGCAGCTGGTGGTGACCTAAGTGCTACCAATGTTTGGCTGGCTGACTCACTCCTTAATTTATTCTTGA
The DNA here is from genome assembly GCA_026546875.1 of Pteroeides caledonicum. Lineage (NCBI taxonomy): Eukaryota > Metazoa > Cnidaria > Anthozoa > Scleralcyonacea > Pennatulidae > Pteroeides > Pteroeides caledonicum. The sequence continues at coordinate 7,471 of JAOBAZ010245620.1, forward strand.
AGAATCGACAGTGGCTTGAGAAGTTTCCTTTGCTTTTAGCCACTACCGTGTACAGCTTCCTTCGTTTAATTGAAGACCATTCGGCTGGTGCATATAAATTGCTTCGCCAAAAGGAAGTTAGCTTTTGTGTTTCCCTTCTTCGGGAAAGATTTGGTGATTGTATCCAAATTGGAAGGGACCTTGTCCGTTTGCTGCAAAATCTTTCAAAAATTCCTGAGGTGAAGCTACTATGGAAGGATTTGCTGCACAAGCCGCAAATCCTTTACCCCCAATTTTCTGGTATTTCACAGCTTTTGAACGTACGCACATCTCGCAAGTTTCTAGGAAGTCGTCTTACCCCAGACATGGAAAATAAAATTGGGTTTTTGACTTCAAAGGTAAAGTTTGGATTTCAGAAACGTTACCAAGAATGGTTCCAAAGGCAGTACCTTACACTACCAGAGAGCCAAAGCCTTCGGACTGACTTGATAAGGTATATTTGTGGAGTTGTGCATCCATCCAATGAGATTCTTGCTTCGGACATCACACCAAGGTGGGCTGTTATTGGTTGGCTTTTGTCAACTTGTCCGAATAATGTCACAGCAGCAAACTCTAAGTTAGCATTATTTTACGATTGGTTGTTTTACCAAGTTGATGGTGATAATGTCATGAACATTGAACCAGGCATTCTGGTCATGTACCATTCACTGCGAAGTCATTTTCAAATCACCACTAGTCTCCTGGACTTCCTGTGCAGGGTTTCAGTAGAATATTACCCACAGGGACCATCATCACGGGATTGTGTACGGAATGCATTTAAAACTGTGTTGGAGAAGAAAGTTATTGCCTCACTTTTACCCATCGTTGAGCACCCACGTATGGGTCAAGAGTTAAAGAACCTTGTCCGAACAACTTTCCCAGAGTTTTTCCCTCTGAATGGTGTGTCAGGAAAAATGCCAGAAGAACCACCAGTAAAAATCGATAGTTTTGGTAATAATGTTGCTCCTAGTGGAGTGGTGGGTTTCAGTGGTGCTTCTGATGGTGTTTCAGACTCAGACTCTGGGGAGGGTGTGAATGACGCCAAGTTCTCTGATACTGATGAAGAAATGGAAGGTCATGTGAATGGTGATAAGGCATTTGGGAAGTTAAAAGATGGCAAGTTTCGACCAATCATACCTGAGAAAGTGATGGAGGATAAGGAGGAAGATGATGATGATGAGGGTGATATGGTGGATTTTGATGAACTGGAGAAACTTGATGAAGATCTTCGAGATTTGGTTCTTAAGTTGCAACAAGAAAGCAATATGGGAACAAGATGTGACACAATGGAAAGTATTATTGCTTTGGTTGTCTCCTTAAGTGATTTTGATGATGAAATGAACAGTGCTTTGGCTACATGCTTAAATATTAGCATGGTTGAAGATTACTACAGACCTTGTCTACCTGAAAAAGTCACTGATCGAGAAGTGGAGGATTCCCTTGAGAGTCCCTTGTACACTTTAATTGGAAAGTTGATCCATCTCCCAGTGCATGATCTTGGACGAGAAATCATCATGAAGCTTTTGCAAGAAATGAAAGCTCGAGAGCCAAAGCTTGGTTACCATTTACTTTACTATTTGAGAGCAAATGATGAGGAGAATTTGACTGTTTATGAGGAGTTTGTGAAAGGCATGAAAGATTGCAAATCAACTTTAGAGAGTTTATTAAGTGATATGAAGACATGCCAAGCTTATGATCCACGGTTGTTTTTTTATGTTGTCCCAGCACTATACCGAACATTTCCAAACTCTCTCACTGGCAATACAGACATGCTTCATCTTGTAGTTGACATCATAGACCCTATCCAACTGAAAGAACTATTACATGAAGTTGTTCTGCGGGATCTGGTGATATTTGGTGAAGAAAATGTTGATAAAATCTTAAAGGAATCACTAACTTGGGAGTCGTACGAACAGTACAATGTCTGGCAACTATTGTGTGCTGAAGATCCACCAGTTGAGTCGTATTTGAATGTTTTACCCTTACTAAAAACTAGTGTTCATTCAGAAGCAATCTCCAATGTATTGCTTCTCTTAAAAGGAGCTGACCTCACATCAGAGCTTATCTTTTCTCTACTCTGTATGGAATGCCCAAACTCTTTAAAAGAGAAACCAAAGCAGCTACTTAGCACCTGTTTGTTACGCTACTGGAGTTTTGATTATGGTAAAGAACTTGCTAAGATTATCTGTAGCCATATTGAAAAAAACTACTTGACTGGCAATCGCCGGAGATATCACAAAGGCTCGAACCAGCTACAGCCAACAATGGAGCAAATCCTTGTACATTTGGAGTGCTTTTATGAAGTTTGTCAATTTCATCAAAGCCTTGAGTTCTTTAAACAAGAAATGGTAAAGAGATGTCTGGAAAAAGTCAAGCAGAATTGCACTGACTCTGTTCAGCAGAGATTTCATCTTCTTTTTTCTGTGTGTGAGGAACATGAGTCACGAAGAAGGAACAACAGAATGTCAAAAATTGTTGCAACACAATTGGCAGAGGAAGAGTCCTCTTCAGAAAGTGAAGAGGAAGAAGAGGAACCAAAGAAAAGGCCTGCAAAGAGAAAGCAGAAGCAAAGTCCTGGTTTTGATTCAGACAGTGATGAGTGAAATTATTGTTCACTTTCAAGATACCAGTTTCAGAATAGTAACTATTTACTTAGAAAAATTATTCAAGCACTTTTCAATGCTATTGAGTCAGCACCTTTTTGACATATCTATACAAATTTGACATTATTGTAGCTTCATTTCATGGTGACAAAATTTCACGTAAATGTGATTGTTGTGTTTACAACTGGTTTAGTTTAGGCCTTCATCAGGGAGGCAAAGAGAGTTCACCTGTGATGAAGGTCTTCATTAATTCTTTCCTGGCCATGAGTCCAGTGTTTTACCCTGTCTGTGCCAGGGTAAGATACCAAAGTTTGCTAATGTCATAGGAATGTTCTTGGTTAAGGATGAGATAATGACTTAAGCCAAGCAAGTAATCTTAAAGGTATGCTTTACTCTAACAACAAATATCAATGAAAAACATCTAAATGGAGTGAAATAAACATCTGTATGCATTAAATTTGTCTTAACTGTATCTTCCATTTGTAATTTACTTTCAAAGTTGATTTTTGGTGACAACTTGGTTGCTTGACATTTCTAAGTAATGACTGACCAATAACAAGTGCTATGGTCATACCTTACCAACTATATGATATAAATTGGCACTTATCAATTAGTCAAGCAACCAAGTTACATCATTGAAAATCAAGATGGTGGTCTCTGGGAATTAATTACAAATAAAGGAAACAGTGAAGACAAATTTAATGTATGTAGATCTTTATTTTACTCCGTTTGGAACAACATAGTTGATACTTGTTTTTAGAGTGAAGGAACCTTTTAAATTGATAGTTTAGTGGAACTGACTATTCTTGAAGTTGGTAGTGTAAGTTGTTGGACAGTATAAGTTGTGAGTTATCTAGGATAGCTACGTTTTCAAAAGCTGATATCGTGATCTGGAGTTTAGTTATCTTTAGCTAAGAGTAACAGTTTCTATAGTCAGACCTCAGTGTATGCAGATCAGGCTGACTTATTTGCAAATGTGAAGTTTAGGTTCCCTCACCTCCATGTAACTACAAAAAATATAAGTAAACTATAATTAAGTAATATTAATTACTCTTTTTTCCTCTACCACAGTTGAAATTCTTGCTTTACTTATCTAGCCTAGTCAGTCATCTTGCTATTAGACTTCATGGTACCTAAAATATGCCTTACCTTCATCATTAAGATTTATGGAATGATATTTTTAATAGGGTACACTGATTGGAAAGTGCTTGAATTATTTTGTATTTTTATTGTAGAAATAGGATTGTGTATGTTTTACAAACTGTTTGTTTACAGACTTCATGTGTCACCTTTAACTCAATTTTCAACAACTATATATTGTTTTGGCCAGTGGCTGTCTGTTTACCATAAAAACTGTCATTTTACTGGTCATATTTATTTCTATTCTCCACATTTTGCTTGTTTGTTGTACTTAAAATGCATGCTGAGAAATAAATCTACCTTCAGTTGAGTTGTTTGCTGTCAAAACTATCATATATGGTCTTATTACAAGTAGTAACTGATTATAAATAAGTTATGCTGTACTCAACCACAAGGCACTAAGTGGCTGACACGTCAGTAACAAAATCCAGTTGTGATGTCATATCATAGTATAGTAACACTAAAATTTAGGTACAGGGTATGCATGTTTTGACACCTAAATTAATAGCATCCTCTACAAAATAAGGAAGCTCAACTTGTGGCTTGCAGTTGGTCCTATAGTAGTAGCTCGGACTGAGTTTAGACCTGTCACTGCTATTACATAATGTTTCACTGAGTGAGAGAAGCATTGTTACAACAGGCCTAATATCCAACTAGAGCAAAACGAATTATCCATTTCCCTCTCATGACTTTTTGCCTAGTATATACCAACCAGGGTATATACATGTGGCTGTTTTAGAAGGGATTTTCTTATAACACCATATCTGATAGCTTTGATGGCAAAATACTCAAAAACAAAAGTTTTAATGAAAATGTGTGACATTTCTACTGTACCTCATAAACAATATGTAAGATTTTGTACAATATACCTGTGGAAAAGCTTTGTTTGTAAATTAGGTGTTGTAGACAATCTTAATTACATTTTTATCTTCTTATCTTCCAAAAATGGAAACAAAACAAGAAATAGAAGTAACCAATTGTGAAGAGAATGAACATGAAATTTAGAATGCACATTGACATGACAAAAGGCAATGCATTTATACATTAACAGTTGTGATACCACTACTTAGACCAAGTGTAATGTAATGTTATTTAATGTAACTATATGATAAAAAATAGATGCAGCAATATGTAAAAATGTTATTTAACATTTAAATTATTATAATTTATATTATTTACATTAAGACAAATTGAACATTGCTAATGTCAAACTGCCAGGTCATTTATAATTTAGCAGAAACTAAAGTGGCAAATTTTTTGGGCAAGTCCAATACTGGTATTGCTGCTGTTGGCTAACAAACATATCTTGTACAAAAACTATTTTAGGGGAGACGGAAACTTTCAGTCAGACATTTCCTGATAAGGAGATGTTTAATACACACACACACACACTTATAAAATAAGCTAAGTACTACGCGAGCACTGATTGGTCAGCGTGTTTATCTCAGAGTATATAAAGTCTTGCACCATCCCACTTGTTTATATCAAAGTATATAAACACGGAAAACCATTTTATATTTCTTAAATATAGAAAAAGAAACTAAAATTAGAATTTCTCTCGCCTAAGCCGATTACGTCATTTGCATGTAGAGGAATGACGTCAAGATTAGTAACCCTCGCCCCAGGCTTCACCTAGTAAAAATTTTAGAATAAAAAATTGTCACAGTGTAACAAAATTTGCCTGGGACTATTTGTTTAAATATATTATAACAAACTGATTCACTGACATTTAGGCTTTGAAGGATTTTATTGTAAGCTGGCCTTTACTTTGCCGGGATATTGCTCAAAAATACCTAAATAAATACATGTACATACATTTCCTCCAGACATCTCATAAAATCGTTGTATTATTTTTACCACAGTACTTTTTCCACAACCACTGCCACCAACCAACGCGACAGTGTGACCTTGAGGGATACTAAGAGTAAAACCTCTCAATATCTAAAAAGATATAAAAATGGAGTAAAGACTAATTACATAATAGTGCTAAAAGCTTTACTTTACACAGTTTCTTTTATTATTACCCCAAAACGAATAATAATATTTTACAGGCGAATCTAATGCCAAATATATTAATACAGCTTTATACAGTTTTAAGTCCTTAAAGGCGTATGAAGCGTAATTTGACCCAAATGTTTTATGATTGTATGTTGAATATCATTTAAACTGAAGAAGCACTACTTTTATACAACTTTGCTACCTTGCTTCGTTTGGAAAATATTCATGTTTGTTTAATATTCCAACAACCAAAGTATTTCCTCACATTGAATAACGAGAGTTTCCACAGAATGCTTTCTTATTGAGTGTCTAATGAAAATACGTTTTACTACAAGTCCTAAGTATCCACATAGCCTGTGGAATGTTTTAGGAACTGCTGTTACACACTCGCAGTAAAAAAATGAACTTTTCTAACAACTCATTATGCAGTGTGACGTAACAAGTTGGTTTTTTGCATATTAAACAAGCCTGATTATCTCCCAAACGAAGTTAGGTAGCAACGTTTTACGAAAACGGTACATCTTAAATGATCTTCAACATAAAGTCATAAAACGTTTGGGACAAACTACGCTTCATATGCCCGTTAAGTAATACAGTTTTATTTTAGGTGAAAGTTTGTCATGTGGATATACATGGGTTTAAGCGCAATTTTCGAACATCAAGCGAAAACATTCGGATACGGGTGTGACGTCATTTGCGACATACTGTGCATTTCTTGAAAAAATTCGAAAAAAATAAAGAACGTTTATCCTCACCAATTTTTCTCACTTTGCAGTTTATCAATATAAGTGAGATAAAATACCAAAATCAAATCCACCGGCACTACAAGTTCTAATCACATTTAGTAGAAAGCTACTAGTGTTCTATTGCAAACCGAGCAATTTGATTGGCAAGTTTACTCGTTAACTCTTTTCATCGATGGATAGCGAGCAGTTATAAACTGTAATTTGTAGCACGCCAGAGGCGTAGCCAGGATTTTGAAGGAAGTGGGACAGCAAAACCGTACTTGGGCCAGGCCGACAAATTGAGATGTTTCAGACCTTCAGCTTTGAACAAGATTTCACGTTTCAGTGTTTCACACAATTACACTAATGCATGACAAGGCAAACATGCTACATAACAAGGATCACTTTCTTTAGAATGAATTCTCTCAAAGGGGCCCAAAATTTTACCAGGGGGGCGGGGCCCTCTCCCCCTACCCTAGCTACGCCTCGGCAGCACGTTCTCACAATATCTTGAGTAGAATAATTTTCTAGCTTTGTCTTTCTACTATAAACAACTAGATTGTTCGCTCTCGTTTTTTATAACGTATAAGTGATTTGCGCTCATCAACTATCAGCTTTTAGTATACATTCAGTCCTTGTCTATTACAAATCCTGCATTTTGATTGGCTACTCAGCTGTTGTCTATTCGGTGATAGACAACGGTTGGGAAAATGTCAACAAACCAGCGCCAATTGCGGTCAAAAACCAACATTTTCATTAGTTTACATAAAAAAGCTGTCTTTTTTACTAGCATGGAACTGAATGTATACTAAAACAATTAGACAACTCGTCCTTGTCGTCTATGAGCGATAGTCAACTCGGGCTGCGCCCTGGTTGTCTATCTGCTCATAAACAACTTGGACTCTAATTGTTAAATAGAAATCTCGAGTTCATAATTTAAATGTTAAAAAGTGGCTATATAACTTGTAGCTTAGCCCTTAGCAACTACGTACCTTGTATATACTGGTATATAACAGTGTTTAAATCATAGCAAAAATATTTTTATTACTGAATTATTTATAACAAAAATAGCGAGGCAGTAAATAAAAGCGCGGCTTACTTTAATGTCAGGTCTTGTAGGGTACTCAAATCGGACATCCTGAAACTCAATGTTGGCAGTTAGTGTCGCTGGTTTAAGCCCCTCGTCTGACAGACTGTCTATCTCTGGTTTCTATAAAATTTAAATAAAAAATATTGAAAATGTTTTCCAAAAAAATTCAAGCCAAACAGCCGTAAGCCAAATGTGTTGCTTCGGAGCTGTATATTAAAAACGCAAAAAAGGTCCGAAATGAGAAATTGTGTGACAAGTGACAACTAATTTTTAAAACGAATTAACCTTTATCAGAAAACCACAAAAGTGATTACCGCCATAGAGGAGGTTAGCTATGTACATGTACCTGGTCAGTGACATATTTACAAGTGGGTCACAAAAGTTGGTGAGCCTGTAATTTAAATTAAAATACCTAAAAAACAATATTCTTTGGAATTGTTTAACCATTGGAACTAATAAGGTATATTAAATTTTAAACTTTAATTGGTCATCCGACTAGTTTATGTTGATTCTTCCTAACTTACATAAACGTTAAATTCATTTGTATTACGGAATCATTCACAGAGAATTTCGTGGACGAGAAATATTTCATAAGTTCTCTTCCACTAGCTTCGCTTTCTCACTTTAGACATCACTGATTTTTAAAATTATAACCTAAATTGTAGGCTCCATCTATATATAGTACAATATTATAACATATTCAAAACTGAAATGGGTGGTGTCGGCAGTATTGAATCAAAATTAAGTACAAAAAGGTAACCGTCAAAATAAACCTCCGTGCGAAAATACGTCAAATACGTCAAAATAAATCTCCGTGCGAAAACCCTTCCTCATAGCAAACTGAAGGCCGCTTTGTGCTTTTAATCTCTTGTCACACCGTGATTTTTTGTGAAACAATTTCAAAATTTGTGTGAGTTTGTTCAGGAAAATAAACCTGTGACTATGGAAAATGCTGTAAATGTTCTTTTGCGTTTTTTAAGTTAGTTTCAGTATTATGATTAGTATATCAATACTATAACTTAAGCAATCACATGAGAAATTTAAGAATTTTTGTCTTGGCAGTTTTAAAGAAGTTCTAGTACTGCAAGATATATTCAAAGCGCCTATCACTTGTGAAAAACTTACACAGGGCTGGGCAAGAACGATAATTTGGGGGGGGCTATTTTCATCTATTCATGTTCTACATTACTGATTTCTTTTGAAAGCGAAAACTCTCGGATGTTGTTTTTACGATATAGGGAAATGAATATATGAATATACCAAAAACCATGACCAAATAAAGCAAAAAAAGAAAAAAAGTGAAAAAAGTTAAAAAAATAAAGTAAAGTAAAAAAAGTAAAAAATAAAGTAAAAAAGTAAAGTCAAAAAAGTAAAAACTATATCTAGCTAGCTTCACTTCACTTGGTTAAGTGGCCTTCCGACCACATGATCGATTGATGCTCTGTCTCTGCGTTG
>JAOBAZ010245731.1:0-16496 GCA_026546875.1 Pteroeides caledonicum
CCACTTTTTGCGCTGATTGGACATAAAACGACCAGAAAATGTTATACTGATGAAAAAATCACCAAATAAAGTATATTGAAGTATATATAGGTCACAGTACAAATGTTTTAAACTGCGGCTAATTTTTTTTCTTTTTTTTAATATACATATCCCTATATTCAATTTCTTTTAAATATCAGCCCCTCACCTTTCAACATTCTCCGCGGTCCCTGTATCAAGCATCTAAATTTTTTTGATATTTTGTACATAGCCTCTTAATAACTCAAGACCTGGTTCACACTAAAGACAAAAGCATGCAAAAGGGAAAACGAAAGGCAAAACCGAAGGCCGTGGGTTCGATTCCCAGATGCGGTTAAGCAATTTTTCGCTTTTCCCAGTATGGCTTCGTTCACTCGGAGAACGCCATAGTCCTTATACATAAAGATATTGTTGTGTATAGCATTCGTGCAAAATTTCGTATTGAAATTCGAAGGAATAAATGTAGTAGTTAATGTGCAAGCTTACTGTTTTAATAATCCGCTATTAAAATATGTGAGTGTTTGTTAGGTTAAAGGAAGTGGGTCGAAAAGGGAAGTGATGTCATAGCCGCAACACCACTACATAGCCACATAGCCGACTTGGCCCAGTAAAGGCGGCAAATTTAATAAAACGTACTAAAAAACACAGATACGTGAAAAGACATTGAAGTCGCTATACTACAGCTAGACTACAGCTGATATATCGTGCGAATGTTTCCTGTTGCATCTATGACATCACTTCCATTCTCGTTCCACTCTATTTACATGTAAGCATGACAAAAGCTGGCAAATTTTAATGGTGCATCATCAAAGCGGTACGTTCGGACATGAATTACTACCTTTGTTTCACCAAATTTTAACAAAAATTTTGCAAGAATGCTATTTACAACAATATCTTAATAATTATGTAAGAAAAACACTAGCATTTTTTTCATCAGAAAAGCACTTTAATGCATCTGATGTTATAACACCTAAAGTTGTTTTGTGTGTGCAGGCGCGACGTTTAGTGTGTGCATCTGGAAGTCCTGCCATGTCTCTTTGCATCTATGCAGCTCAGGTCAACAAGGCCTAAATACATCAAAATCTACATTATCGCTCAATCGTATTTATGGAGGAATGGGAGGTGGAGGGAGCAGAATGGGAGATGGAGTTGCTGGGGTGGGGCTGCAGATGGATATGCGAAGTCTACGCGAACTCTAAGGTGAACGAATTGTCGAACATAATACCAGAATCAAAGAAATCTGAAACCCCAGTTGGGAAAAATGTAACTACAATCCTGGCAAAAATTATGTGGACACGTCGCGCTACACCAGTCCTTGACTGCGCAGATACGTTTTTCTCCAATATAACGCCCAACGCCCACCCCCTAGCACAATGTTGTGAGGTTTTCATATGCGTTTGCCAATAACGACCAGTCCAGGTAACAACATTGACCAGGGGGGGAAGGGGGAAATCATTCGTAAGGGAGCTGCAAGCAAATTGCTGTAAAGGACAGTTTGCGCGCGCGCGCTGTCCACATTAATTTTCGCCAGGATTGTAGTTTACATTTTATTTCAGTTAAAGTAGTTATAAAATATTATTCATACTTCTGCAACCCAAAATGTAAAGGTTTATACTACACCTAACGGCAAGTTATACACTTTTGCTGCCAAAACGTGTTAAAAAAATCTAAATGTTATATGATAATTAATCATTTTTATAAGAATGAAGAAAGACATTTTTGCGGACCAGACGCAAAAATTTTTGTTTACCATTCGCACGTGTCTAGCTTTGTTATTATTTGGGGGGTAAGATGTACTGGTAATTCCAGCGCATTTAATACCTAGTATACTTACCATTTAATACCTTGATCTAGGAAGACGTCCGGAAAAATTTTAACAAGCACTTCATGTTCCAGAAAACCTTACATACGTGTGACGTCACAAGTTGTTTGGCAGGAACGGCGAATTGTATGTTTTTGGTCACTTTTTGTGTCAGTGCAATGTCTCATCGATCTAATGTTATAAGCTTTTTAGTCTGGGTAATTAAAACATAAAATGGCACTGACCAAAAATACATGTCAAAAAGAAGGGTATGGTACTCTAATTACGATGAAAGACTTACCCGGTTAGCAGCCTCTAGGGAAGTAATTAATTCTTTTAATTCATCTTTACTAAGTTCCACGGAGAGTTGTTTATTCTTTTGTCTTTCTTCAAAATCAAAATCAAGAGATACCACAGGTTGTCTCATATTAGCTAATTTATCTGAAGCCATTATAAGCTAAAGAACAAGTGATTTCAATTAATAAAATAAGCTGTTGAATAGATGAACTATTATACAGTCAACTGTCACATCTCAAAACTATTACGTTTCATCAAGTTTTACCAATTGTTTAAATGGAACGATCCTTCAAAATGGTAAATATAGCCTTGTACAGTTTCTTTATATCTTCATATCAGAAGTAGCAAGTCGTCCGCTATCTTGAGTATTCAAGGATACATACACTGTATATAAATGAGTTTATGTAGTAGTTATAATTTAATCCCTCTACCCAATGTTTTTACTGCTTTATTACAAGTATTCATTATGCACAAACTTTTGAACACAGTTAATTGGTGGTAGTGGAACATTAATTACTGGTCGCTACAATAAAATGAATTGCTATAAAATATAAAAATCTCTCAAACTTTGCCAAGCCAAATATATTTGACAAATCACAGTTACTGGAATAAAAGGTTTGGAAAATCAATCAAAATTTAATAGAACTCATCTGTTAGTATACGGTTATATTCAATTTTGTGGTTCTACCTCGTCACGTCTTCTTTACTTCTGTTGGTTGGTTGGGTTAAACAACAGTGCGCATGCACGTGACGAGAACAACCCACAAACTTAGATAAACAAGAAACAATCTTATCGTTCTTCCACACCATGTTCTCCAACAACTATGGACATATTTCTCAAGTGTGTGAAGAAAAACAATATTTTATACAGAATAAGTTTGTCCCAAATCTTTTTTTCGTAAGAAAACTGTGTTACGCCAAAATAAAACTTTTAACACACTCCACTGGACATCACAAGATTATCCACACGTTATTCTTTTATCTAATACACACAAACGCCTGCTTAAATAATGCACTTAATACCATAAATACGCATAAATATTCACATGACATATAAACTAGGAAATGTCCTATTAAACTGTTAATTGTCTACTGTACTTTACCTTAAGTTTCCAATCAAAATCATTCAATTTGGCATGAGAAAGGCGACATGTTTCATCAATTAAAGATAACCTAATCTCATCTTTTCTAGGTTCAAGGCATTCAAGAACTATTTTTTGGATATCTTTCGAAACTGCATGCTGATCTAACTCCTTGTATATCTGTAAGAACAAACAAAAAATCTAAAACAGTTATATACACAGAATGATGTAAATAAATAAAAACAGGGCTTGTAATAATAGTAAATTTAAAACACCTTCAAAGACTTTTACATTTCTTAATTTTACAAACTTTTCAATTAATTTTGAGGGAGACTAAATTCTTGAAAGACTTCCAAGATAATGTAATTGGCAACAATTCTACAAAAGGCATTTTTAATCAAAATTCCCACGACAAGTCAATTTCCCCTGTTTTGAATACAGTAATAGAGTTTAGATTTAGGGCGGTGACCGACAACGCGGCAAAAAATATACCTGATGAACGTTCACATTGTTCACTAACGATCTCGTTAACATTTGTAGCACTATGCTACGGTATTTGGCATTACTCGAATGCCAAAAAAGCACTGGCTTAAGGTTTCAATGTCGAGTAAGACCCTAAACTACTTGCGGTAACATTGTAAACACGGCCATGACAAAGTGTAAGATTCGCCTGGAGTACTTAATGATACATACTTTTTAAACGTGATTCTTTGTCTAGAAAGCCACATTGTCAACAGTCTCGTTCATTTAATGGATTATTAAGATCGGTCTGTTTAATAGACCCTTCCAGTAATTACGTCACAACTACTGGGAAGCGAGGCTATTTGGGCCCAGCAAAAAGCGACTTATTTTGTCCCTACTCACAGCTTATACTGCCGGGTCCCTGAGCCTCGCTGCATATAATTGTGACGTAATTACCAGAAATGTCTATTAAGTGAACCACGTCATTGTAATCAATAACCAAATAAATCTTATCTAAGAACTTTTAAAGAACTTTCCGTGTATTTAAGACCAACATCTTCACTAAATAAGCTCTGCCCATAGTCAGTAGATGGACTGGAAACTCAATACATTTTGAATATAACTCATTATCTATGTTATTGTCTAGGTTTATGCGAGATTGTGCACCTTCGTGATCACATGTCTATTGAATACTGAGGTAGACAACCAATAAGAATGATTCGGAAAAGCACTCATCCGTGAGTCTGAACAATGGAGATTTAAAACGCTGTAATTTATTAGTTGGTCGCCGCAAAATACAATTGGCATGTGATAATGAAGGTGCACAAAGTTTGCATAAACCAAGATCAACATAGATGAGTTTTATTAAATTTTACTAAGCTTGCAGACCATTTCCTCCACTGACTATGCTCTGCATAATTTATACAGTTTTCCATCAACAAGGTTGGGTGTAAAATAGCAAATCAAATTACATGTTTGTGAGGTTGTACTATGAAATGGTAAAACATTGTTGTGAGTGAACATTTTGTCCCATAATCCAGTACAATGTTGACGAAACATGGAGCAGTACAACACTAACCTAAATGTACTGTATTTTCTGGGTGATTACTCAATTAACAATTCAAGGAGGAATAAAATAGTTTTGGTAAATAGTGATAAAAACTGATTAGTTGATAAGTACCAATAATTCTTGGAGAAGGTTTGGAGGAAAAGAGTAACATCTGTGGGGTGTACAAAAAAGTTGACCCCCACTAAATCTGTGATGCAAAACAAAGTATGATTGCAGGTACATGTACTTTTATTTTTATACAATCAGGTTACTTTTTATTCACACAGGCAATATTTGCACTTTGGACAAATAATTACAATGCTGCAGACATAAATGTTAACAATGTGTTGCAGCAAATTATGTTATTGTCCATGTTTATGCAGAAATGTGCGTCACATGTGTATTGTCTTGGAACGTAAACAACCAATAGGAATAATTTGATGTAATCATTAATTGAAAAAAAAAACTTTGAAAAAAAGATCGCAAATTGCAAAGTAATTTTCAACATTTTGATAAAATGCAAAGCAGTTTTATCCTTTTGCAAAGCACATAGAATTACAAAGCTCTTCACTCTTTTGATAAATACCATTCAATTTACTGTCTTGACCAATAAATTGCCAACACATTCTTGGCAAATGTCTAATGATGTGAGATTAAGTAGTTATATATGCCCTCCCCAAATATGCTGGCATTAATTACTGAAAAATTACAACTTACAAAGGTAGAACTTACAAAGAATATATTGCCTATATGTACTTGACCTCCTTATTTAGCATTGCTATTACTTGCACTGTATTGTTTTTATCTGCTTGAAGTGACTGGTGTTACGAACAGAAAAGATGAGCACATTTTTAGTAGATTTTCTCATTTTACTAAAAGTCCACTCAATTTTAGTGTGGTATTTTCGGCTAAAGCAAATGAAAACCACTCTTGTTAGTCTTGGTAAATACAGAATAGGCATGCAGTTAAAACTTGGAGAGAAATGATGCCCAGTCGTGGAATTCAAAGCTGAAGAATCTTGCAGTCACAAAAACAAAACAGTCAATCACTGATTTTGTAATTTGGCATATGAAGGGCAAAGCTGAAGGGCAAAGCTGGACCCCTGCAAAGCATGCCAAAATACTCAACATGTGAGAAATAAGGAATGAAAACCTGCATAAATATTGACCAACATAAATAACGATCTATACTGAATTTTAATTGAGCTTGTAAACCATGTTCTTTGCAGCAAAGATATACAGTAGATACAGTAGTGACTCTATTAAAACTTGATAATATCAAACCTGTTCACAAGTTAAATTATTTTTAGCAAATGATTTCAGACAAGATTTCCAACTACTTGTCAGTAATTTCCATTCAGATATATTCCAAGCTTTTTCGTAATCTTGAAATCGTATTGCATCAATATGACAAATGGAGTCAAGGAAACCATGTATTATCTAAGTGCAAAACAAAGTTCGGTATTAAATATTTACACAAACAGAAATTATATTTGATTTATAGAATACTAAAGTTTAATTTGCTGGCAAGACATTTTTACATGTAGGTACAGTACAATAACAATTAATTATAATCATAATAATGCTAATTTATAATTATACTCTGCACAGTACACTAAGTCTACCATAACTGATTGAATACAAAAAATCAAAACCATATATACACTTATTATTGATTTCATCCACTCTACACCAATCAAGGAATGGCAAAAAGTATGTGCAGCTAAGAAAACCATATGCCCTGCTCTTGACATGAGCTATTTTTCTTAAATTTAAAATTGATTTAATTGGAAATATTAAACTACATTAAACCTTACTGGGCAAAAAAGAACAACCAGATAAATTAATATAAAATAATAATAATGTACTAAAAATATATATTATACAATACCTTAGGTAAATCTTCTTTTGGGCACTTTTCAACAAGTGAAAGGCCATTTAATTCAAATAACCTCGACTCGGCGGCCATGTTTTGTAATCAGATCATGTGATCAACGCAAATCGAGGGCTGGGACGAGCAAATGCAGGCTCTGGAAAATTGGAAAATCTGGTACTCTGTGATCTGGCCACGGCCTGCCCCAATGGCAATGTATTGTTGCCTGGTAACAGCCATAGCAACAGTGCGCGTTGACTGACACAGCAGCGCAAAGAGAAATCGCGGATTGAACAATTTCGGCTTGTAATTGACTAAGATTGAAAAAATGAGTCTTGACCACAGTGTAAAAGTATTTGTTCGAATACGACCTAGTGCTAAGTTTTCTGCCGATACTATTGAATTGCATTCAGATAAGAAATCACTGACCATTCATGGGAAGAAAGATGAACGAAGGGGCTACATCAACAACCAGGTTTTAGATTGGACTTACCAAATGAACCGAGTTCTTCACAATGTTGGTCAGGAAGAAGTTTTTGAAAGATGTGCAAAAGAGTCAGTCATGAAGTCCTGTGATGGTTTTAATACAACAATAATGGCATATGGACAAACTGGAGCTGGAAAGACTTTCACCATGAGCGGCTCGTGTGAGAACTTCCAACAACGCGGGATCATCCCACGAACTATATCTCAGATATACAGTGAGATATCAAACCGAAAAGACCAGTCGATCTCTGTGAGCGTTTCCTATCTGGAAATATACAACGAAACAATGTATGATTTGTTGTCTACCATTCCAGGGACACCATTCGTTCATCCTAGTTTGTTAAGTGTAAGCGAAGAAGAGGGGCCAAGTTGTCGTGTGAAAGGTTTATCAGTTCACATTGCAAACAGTGAAGAGGAAGCCCTTAATTTGTTTTTTGAGGTAACTATTAACGGTTTTTAATAATTAGGTACATTATAACAAAACGTTGCTATATAAAAAAACACACCGTATATACTGTACAGCGTTTCAGCTTGACTTTACCCTGATCTGAGACTGTTCAATTTTACAAAGCTAAGGTAAAATGGTGAGTGTTTTATTGCCTGCCATGGCATGGCACTGACAATTTCTGAGGTAAAAGGTGCATTCAATGTAAATTGTATGCCAAGATGCATCAACCAAAATCTGCCAGACATCTCAAAATCCTTGTATAAAAAACATATAAAGCTTGCCACTTCTATGCAAATTTTGTAGATTTTATATGCCAAGTTTCATGCAATGCCCTCTGGACCATAGAGATCTTATATTATACTAGAGGGGGGCGTCAGGGGTCACCCTAAAGGAGGGGGCATTAGGGGTCACCGCCATTAGGCGGAAGTGGTTTCACAGGTTTTACTGGGCCTGCCATGCCATTGCCCCCTCTGGTGCCATGCATGGAATACAGGTCTGTTAGTTAATTTTCATTGAAGACAGGAGGGTTTTCCCTGAACTTGTCTGGCATTAGTCAGAATAAAATCTGTTGAATAGCGAAAAGGTGTTAAATGTCTGAAACAATTTTGGTGACATTTCAAAGAGAGAGCCAGAAAAGCAAAAAGCAATCAGAACAAAAAACTGTCTGAACTTTTATTTGGTCCAAAATTAAAAGCTAATACAATGTCATTGTTGTGCTAATCGCAGAGAGCCAATTTAATTTAACCTATATACCATGTTTGCAGCAAATGGCCACTTAACAGATTTTACTCTCAGCTAATGCCAGACAATTTTGTTGCCTAGCGGAAAGTCAACCCCATACAATGGGTTCTTTACTCAATTTTATAATTTTACTTGATTGGGGGAAATTCTGCTGGTGATAGGTTAACAGATTTTACTGTGGCTATTATGCCAGATGATTTACTCACCCAGGGAAAAACCTTCTAATTCATAGGTCAAGAAAACTTAATTTTGTCTAAAACAGAAACTGAAAAGTTGGTTGCCCAAGGCCATTTCTTTCTTGCCCATGTTAAATGTGATGAAAATTTAACTTATGAACCACTGACAACAAAATCAGCATTTATTCTTAATGTTATAACAACTAAATGTTAAATAATATTTTTTCCTGGGAGAAAACTACCTTTTGCAAGAAACTGGCAATCAAGTCAGTATACTGGACAATTTTTGGAAACTGGAAAGTTTGTAGACAACTGGAAAGTTTGTAGACAAGTTTCTGAAATTGTACTGCACATATATGTACAAAAACTACACCATTGTTACCTTTCAGACCTGAAAACTATATGGTCGCCCCTAGGAAATTAGCCAAGAAATTTTAGTTGCCTGACACAAAGTTTTGGTTGCCAGTGCCTTGGGGATGTTGGGAAAGTGATTTTGCCAGCCCTGGCTCCACCTTTTAATTATAATTACTGGTAGGTACATGTAAATATGTAAAGAAATCACATTGTAGAAATGAATATACAGTACAGGTACTGTAATTGTGGAAATGTTAAAATTTACAGCAATGTAATTGTTATACCATTTTGAATACTGAATAATTTATAAAATTTTAGGGTGAAATGAATCGTATTGTTGCAAGTCATTCATTGAACCGAAATTCATCTCGTTCTCATTGTAACTTTACAATGTATATTGAAACTAAGTCACGAGTTGAATCAAGTGCAAAATACACATTGTCCAAAATTAATCTTGTTGATTTGGCTGGGTCAGAACGGATTGGCAAGACAGAAACTCCAGCTGGTGTTGGACAGCAAGAAGCATTGTATATTAACAAGTCTTTAACATTTTTGGAGCAGGTTGTTATTGCACTGGGAGACCGAAAACGGAAACATGTTCCTTATAGGCAGAGCAAGCTTACCCATGTTCTAAGTGATTCAATTGGTGGGAAAAGCAACACAGTGTTAATTGCAAATATCTGGGGTGAAGAAAGTCAGATTGAGGAAACGGTAGGTTTTAGGACATGCTGCTTTTGAGTTTTATAGTTATTATTACGTTCAGTGTTGTAAGATTAAGAGCAATTGTTTGAAAGATCAAGAACTGTATTGCCAAAGATCAAAGTTTATTACATTGTTGTTCCTAGTCTGAGGTGACTAATTCTTTACCTGGTAATGTATCAGTCAATTTCTTGCGATAACCCCCCGGGGATTTGACGCAGAACACATCCCGCCCAGGTGGGAATTTGACGTGGTCAAGGTCCAGTCCCGGGTATTTGACTCGCAGTCAAGTGTTGTGGTCAGTGGCTGCAAGAAAAAATCATAACCATCTAACTAATTTTTCTCGGTTATTGCGAAAAATATGTAAAATCTAGTAAATAATGCCAGTCTGGAAGTAGCAGGATATAAAAATGTTGTTGTTGTTTCTTTCGCCGAATTTGTCTCGAAAGGTATCAAAAGAGCCGTAAAACCACCAATATCCACCATGTTTTTTTGTTGGCGCTTTGGGGCATTTGATGTTGATTTTTGACCATTTTTTTCAAAAGTCAAATTCCCGGGGGTTTGCCTGCTGGGGATGATCGCAGTTATAGTATTTTTAACAGTAGTTTTATTAATATGATTTTTAAACTAAAAAGTTTCTGGTCAATAAATTGCTGACCAATGTTAAGTATACACAGCAGTAACGTAGCCAGCCCGACAATTCAGTCATGCTATGCAAATATTTCCATGTTCAACAACCGTAAAAACAACGAATTTCTAAAGAAATGAATAATGATAATGATTTGAAATGTGCATAGCATGACCAACCTGGCGGGCTGGCTACGCCAGTGATACACAGGTCCATGAATCAGTAAATGAATTATAATAGACTACAGTACACCAGATCTATGTGATTACTGAGCCCTCGTAAGATTTCGTAAAGGCTTTTTACGAAAATGACTGTAAATGTCAGCAAAACTTTTCACGTGCATATTTGGCTGTTCACCACCTTTTCCCCAGAGGTTTTCAGCTGTAATAGTATAACCACTGAGTTGTGTGACGAATACAGCACAAGGCTGTGCAGTGATTAATGGCTGAATTGATTATAGGAGAGGTTTCGGTTCGATAACCGCAGTTTGAAGGGATACTTCAGTGCTCCAGACAATATTTGTTTAAAACGTACTAATTTGCCTTTTATGTAGCGTTAAACCCTAAAAACGTTTGTGAACAAAAGCTGTAATTTTGCCTGTTTTGTAAAGCGGAAGTGAACACTTTGGGTTAACTGTCTCAATAATGTGACGTAACTATGTGTTCCGCTTAGAGCTATTTAGTGCAATGGCGTCTTGCGATTCAATGAGTTGTACTTTTCTGGACAAAAATTTTATGGAAAAAGAACATAAGCGTCCTGTCGTTGGCTCTGGGGGAACTCAGAACTTTGTATTTGTTTGAGCTATAATTTGTGACCGGAACTCACGTTGACGTCATAATACAACCATTAAATGCTTAAACCGGAAGCTTGTAAACACACTAATTGTTTTTATTGCAAAACTAAACTCTAAATCGAAAAAATGTTTTGAGATCTGTTTTATTTGGGCCATTTGTAATTTATTCCACTTCAGTTGTTTTAGGCACTGAAGTATCCCTTTAAAATTTCACGCGATGTATTCATAATTTTTTATTGAGGCAAATACAACGACTTTCATTTTCAAGTTCTGTGTAAAAATGTTTTATCGTTTTATTTACAGTCTATCTACAGTTTGTTGCACTGTAGTTAGTTCCAGAATTTTTGAATAGATAAAAGACACGAAACATTTTTTAAATGTTGTGCGTTGGTGTAAAGCACTATATTTTATATTTCTTACATAATATTAGTTCAAAAATCCTTAATCAATGTGCGTAGAGTAAGCCTATATACTCTACGCACCCAGTAAATCTTG
Organism: Pteroeides caledonicum; assembly: GCA_026546875.1. Classification (NCBI taxonomy): domain Eukaryota; kingdom Metazoa; phylum Cnidaria; class Anthozoa; order Scleralcyonacea; family Pennatulidae; genus Pteroeides; species Pteroeides caledonicum. Next base: position 11,401 of record JAOBAZ010245731.1, read on the forward strand.
ATTAAGGATTTTTGAACTAATATTATGTAAAAAGTAAAAAATGTAGTGCTTCACACCAAAACATAAAACGAAATAACAAAAATGTGCTAGACTGGCAAATGTGAGAAAATGCTGACGTTTCAAGTGATAATCCTTCATCAAAGCAAACTAGGGTTTGAAAATAAAATGTTGTTCCTTTTATCCTAGTCTGAGACTCTAAAGCGCCTGTCTACCTACATATAGAGCCTATCAAATGAAAAAAGTTTGAATTTTGGAACTCTTCAGTGAATGCAGAAAGCAAAGGACCCCCGTTAAAAATTTCTAATTAGGTATTACTGGCTGCCAAGAAAACCATCTTCACATTCACTAGATTCATTAATGAAGTGTGATGCGATGAAGTGTAAAATTTGATTTTGGTGTTTTTTGGGTCGGATTGGTTGTTTTGACGTCGGGACGGATCGGAATCGGATCCAAATCTCTCATATCAGATTTGGTTTATCACTTAATCGTCGGATTCAATTGTTCAATCCGATGGCCGATGCTCGACCAATTTGTTTAGTGCCGCTGTATTACGTTTTTAGTTCAGTAGCAAAAGTATTGAAATGATGCACAGAATCAGTCTTACACAAATATAATGTATATTTTACTAAATCTTTTTTTATCAACAGATTTCAACTTTACGTTTTGGTGCAAGAATGAAAAGTGTTTACTGTGAACCAGCAGTAAATGAGGTTTATGATCCAGTTAAACAGTGTAAAAATTATGAAGAAGAAATAAAGTTTCTTAAAAATGAATTGACCATGCACGACACATTAACTAACCGAAGTCAAGTAGTGTATGAACCATTATCTCAAACACAATGTAAGGAATTAAAAGAAGAAGTGCAAAAATATATTGACCTGGAGGTTAATCAGATTGAGATTGTTAATCTTCGGCAAATTAATGAGATATTAGAAATATTCCGAGAAATTGTTAACACGATTGAGTCCGAAACAGAGCAGAAACTGCGTGAGAAGTACGAGTTCCGGGAAAGAGGCTTGAACATGGCCCAGGGCACTGATGGTAAGTTATGTTTTTGTTAAAAAAATATTTACAAGCTACGCTAAATGGCTGGGGCATGTTTGAGTTGTACTCATGCATGCGATCCTGACATTACGTAAACTAGGTTGCTAATCGCAGTCTGGAAAACTAGTGCATTGTGACCAGATGTAACCTGATGCTACAGACTAAGTTTGCATCGGTTGCAAATTATGCCGGTATACTAGGCCAAGATGTTTTACCATACTTATTTAATCTAATTTATCAAGATTTTTAGGAACAGCCCATGTAACAGTCTCCGGTCAAAGTAAAATGCCTTGTCAAATTCACAGTTTTACTGAATTTTCTCCACAGACGTTCGCAGTGGTCGTGTCATCTTCGGAAGTTCGGAAAAAAGTTGTAAACGAAGTTGCTTTGTGGTTTCAATGGTTTTTTATTTACCCCTTCCAGGCCGCGATCGACTTTTATTATTTTACGTAGGCCAACGCCAGACGATTTTACTCGCCCAAGATGGACCCACGGTCCAGAAAGGGTTAAAAACTATTTGGTTAACCCTTTATAGGCCGTGATTGTCTTCTATTATTTTACGTAGGCCAACGCCAGACAATTTTACTTGACCAAGGTGGACCCACGATCCAGAAAGCGTTAAGGCAAAAAAATCTTTAATGAATTTTCCATTGTGATTGCCGTTTGAGGTTCTTGGCCTTCATACTGGCCTACGTAAAGTTTTACTCCTTGTTTGTTTTTTCTCACTATACGGTAGTTCTCTACTGTATACTTGAAACAAAAAAATACCGTTCTCCTATCACACAATTGCTATATTAATTTTATTTTTTATTCTGTACTTATATTTTGTTGTAGATAGAGCCACAGCAAGCAGCCAAGATTCGAAACGGGTAGGGGAGCCAGATGGCCGTGGGTTTGGTATCGGAAAAGCTCCAGCATCACAGAAGGGCAATGTTGCAGCTCTGATTCCTACTCGTGGAAAATTGAAAAGCCGTCGAGGAAAAGATATTGAACTTACAGAACAAAAACAAGTTGATTCTCAAGGTCAAGATGGTGAGGTTAGAAGTAGTGATACTGCAGGAACAAGGAGAGGTACTCCTGGAGCAGATCAAGTAACACCTCCACCAAAATCTGAAGCATTTGTCGAATTCAAACAGGAGCGTGGAAGTGAAATCAATAGAATATTCAACGAGAATAAAGGTATACGGAAATTATGTTATAACCTTTCTGTATGGTACAGTTTGCCGTGTAAATATGGTTGTTCACGTTTGTGTGTGTTGTTATCATCATTCCATGCCAATTTATTGCCAAATGAAATACAACAAAATGACAATCATACCAAATTTACACACGAGTGAATTTTTTTAAATACTATTAAAGTTGACGAGTTCGAAACACAAAATGCAATTTGAATACTTTGAAAAGTTCACAAGTGCTTGTTTTTCCAAATTGCTCGAGAGATCATGCATTTACTTATTAAAGATATACATGAAAAATACAACGTCATGTGCAGCACGCGAGTAACATGCGAAAGTGGTCGATGATAAAATTGTTCATATTATCAACAAGTAATTGAATTTTATAACTCAGCCAGAAATTAATCAACATGAAGCTAAAATTCACTGTTTGTACTGAAATTATATTATTTATTTCGGGAGCTTTTCGTGTAGTTTTGAGTATTTATATGTTCGTGGGTAAACTAATATCTACTAATAATATCATCTATTATTTAGAAATTCTCCGAAATAAAAACCAAACAGCGAAAGAATTGTCTGTGAAGATCAACACAGGGAAGTCCGACATTGACTATATTAGCAAAAAGCTGCAAATAAAACAAGAAAAACGCGAGGAAATTGGCGGTTCTCTTCTACCAGAAACAGAAAGAGAAGTTATCGACGAAGAAGAGTTGAACTACCTTCAAAAATTCCAAGAACTTAAACGGCAGTACCGTATTGATTTTGAAGAACTTCAGAGTGTGAAATCGGACATCCAGTGTTGTGAAAAGTTCGTGAGCCAATGTCGTAAGCGTCTTGTTTCTGAATTTGAAGCATGGTATGCTGAATGTTATTTATCTGAAGGTAACATTGAAGAATTAGAAAGCGATGGTAGAAAATCGAGGGGACCAGTTCTCGAAGATGAGCAAGAAAAATTTGATAGATTACAGTTGGAATACTTGATGGATGAACCCGAATCTGTTGCTTATTATAATGCCCAAATGCAAACTCAAAGAAGAGCTTATTATACTGATATAGGCAGGCAACGTCAAAAACCTGGAGCAATAAAAAAGAGAACAAATAACCCTCCTGGTACACTTACTGTATTTTAGATGTATTTTGAGTTTGGCGAAACTCTGTAATGACTACTGTACATTGTTATGTAGCTATTATGATGTATTACGGTAATACATTTAGTTTTTTCAAATTGTTATTCTTATAACTTTACTGGAATTTTGGTTACATCTCTTCGATGCCAATTAATAAAAATTACTTCAATTGCTATAAAAATACTATATTTACATACCTAATCAGTGAACCGCCATATCATTAACACATGCACTGTCGGTATACAATTGTGTGCGTGTCATCTGGTAGATGTGTATAGAATTTGGGTATAAATTAATGAAATGTACAATTTAATCATATAAACCTGACAACCTTGTTTACAAATGAACAATAAATGGATAAATTACAAAATTTGTATGTGACCAAGTCCTGCCTAATGGTAGCTAACGATGTGCCCGATTACCTTCGACCGTGGTTGATCTTCGGTTATAATATTTTTCAATAACTAAAATATAATGGCATAAAAATAAATCGTATCCACTGCATAATTTTTATGGGGAAAAATGAGGTCCCACATGATTGAAAAGTATTTAGCAGCCATCTTGAAATATCACTGTTGGTATTGCAACCGTTATTACAAATATTAATGAATGGGTTTTCATTTTTAAACTGCTTGAATATTGATTTTACTTCTGATTGAAAATTTAGGTATTAAGATGAATATGCTACTTGTTCCTCCCTAACCATTTCGCTAGTAAAGCTAAGAGATACTTTAGCAACCTCGTTTTCAGGCTCCCTCACTTTAATGTTTAACCCTGTCTGGCGTCGGACAAGAGCAATCCCAGTAGGGAAACAATTAAAAGAGACCATCTTAAAGTGGCTTCTACTTAAGGAGGCAATTTACTAGAATTTTGTATCTTCGCAATGTATGGCAACAATCTACAATAAATTCATCAAACTGTCCTGAAAACCTGCTGTCATAAAATTTTCAAAAACATGCACCCGAAAAGATCTTGCCACTCGTGATGCGCAAATTCAACTAATCCAAGTACACCTCAACTAATCCTAGTAATTTTGACTTTGGCACTTTTTTTGATGTACTTTGAAAATATTTTTATATAATATTATTTTTAGATTTTACATCCAACAGCAAAAAATGCTAAATTGAGGTAAATTGTCCCGATAAAGAACTGTCTCCAAAAAAATTCAATATATCAGCAAACTACTGCAGCATAATGCTATTACTTATGTTTGTTTAGGAAAAAAATTAAAAAGATAATATACTGTGTCATTACTGGTATAATTACATGAAGAAGTTTATGAGAGATATAAAATTATGTTGCCTTTTTTAACGTGAATAAGTTTGGAAAATGTTCATCTTTGTCCATGCTGACTGGAGCAACGTTAACCAAACGATAGTGGAGTAGTCCATCAAGCCAGGCAAATATCTATAAATGTTTGAATATTTTTAATATAATTTTATTACGTTTTCTCAATATATTCTTTTTATTCTAATGACCAAAAATAAGGCTCGAATTTCACGTTTTATACAGCATAATGATAGTCTTTGAACCCAATCATGGAGTAACTCAGAATTGTATGATTAAATTAAACTTGTTTATGGAGGTTAAAACAAAGATGCAGTAATAAAATGAGCCAAAGGAAACATTGTTGAAGTTAACGTGTACTTTAGCTATATATATATATATATTACATTAATATTTGGCATGTCACTCGTTTTTTACAAGATATTGTGGGATTTTTTGGTGGTGATATACGAGTGCAGAATAT
>JAOBAZ010245842.1:0-16495 GCA_026546875.1 Pteroeides caledonicum
TTTATATATATTTCATTATTTTCATTATTATTATTTCTATTATTGTTATTACCGTATTACAATTTTTATTATTATTTAATATTATTATTATTTTAGTATTATTATTTAGTATTATTATTCAATAATACGGGGTTCAATATTGGTACAATTGACCCTTCTCGTTTCTTTCTCAGGCCAATGTCGTTGGTGACAAATGTGATTTATGTAAAATCGGATATTTCTATCTCACCGAAGAGAATCCTGATGGTTGCAAAGAATGTTGGTGTTCCGGTCAAACAAACAAATGTTCCGTCATTGACGCTCCTTCAACGTAAGTACTTCATGAGAAATACTGTGCGATAGGTGACCACATTAATTTGCACCAATCTGGAATTGGTTCAGGGTAATCAAAATAGTGATTTATCAAACAAAAATGTTCTAGTGCGTTCGCAGTTACAAACGTTGTTTTTCCCCCAGTTGTATGGAAACACTTTGGTTGACAATGAGTTATTACTGTTATGACGTTGCACGTGGAATAAATTGCAAAAAGATGAGTATCTTTTTGGTTCTAGCGAACGAAGCACTTAGGGAGATCTGATTGTCTAACGACATTCAAAACACCAACCATGAAACTTTAGAAGTGATCATGTTTAGTAATATTGAACACATACTTATCAAGGGAACGTACCAATGATCATTAAAAATTATAAATAATTTTGCGATAATTTAAATAAAACTATGAGACATTTACTGTCCGTGTTTTTAGGAACGCAAGCGGCGGCGTCGTTCGTGGACCATGGACGATAAAAGATGCTGATCCTCAAACGTCCTATCAAAGAACAGAAAATGATGTCAGCGTTGACTTGCTACCGTCTCCATCGCCTCGCTACTGGTCCCTAAAACTTGGAGATAAGGTAGAATTTTGTGTTTATAGGGTGGGTCTGCTCACAAATATCTGTTCACTTTGTTGAAAGACATTGGTAATTGGTTTGGACAATTTAAAAGTGGCTTTCGGTATATTTATGGAATCAATAATATATCACGAGCATTGTTGTAAATATGCGATATAAGTTCATTAGAAGAGATGTATTTGCCTATAATCGTAAAAATATATGAACATTGTCATTTGTGAAATGCTCAAAGATAAAAACTCTTTCTGGACCGCAGTTGACTTTTATTATTCTACCTAGGTTAACGCCAGGCTATTTTGCCTTTCAAAGGTAGAGCTTCGGTCCAGAAAGGATTAACCGATTATCAATTATTTTATTTTTAGACCAGTTCATATGGTGAGTCCTTGACCTACTTACTGGACCAATATTATCAAGCAGTAGAGGTTCCGCTTGCTAAAATTGAGGTTAGTCAATAAGCAACGTTTCAAAAACTGAATTACAATTCAAGTGATCACAATAAAAAAATATGAAAGGAAACATATGTATTATTCACTCTTTTGTAGTCAAATGGAAGGGTTCTTCATTACAGAGCAAAAAGTTTGCTGGAAAGTCCACGTGGAAAGCGCAAGATTAAGATTTCATTTACGGAGGTATTTTGTAGATTTTGTTATTTCGTTATTTGAAATGTTCTGTCTATAAATGATTCTTTGAAAAACAACTGTTATTTGAACTTAAAGGGGTTACCGTAAATAATTATTTTTTGATGAACGAACGAACGAACGAACGGACGGACGGACGGACGGACGGACGAACGGATTAATTAATTAATTATTAATTAATTAATTGATTGATTATATAGATAAATGAATAAATAGATTAATAAACTAATTACTAAAACAGCGATTAAAATGGAATTTTTGTTTGTAAGGAAAAAGGCGCCTTGAGATAACATATATGTTTACATACGTTTACGAGTAAAATTCATACAAAATTGCCAAAAATAGCGATTTTCCGAATCAATCGGTCAGGAGAACAAACGTTTGTGGTGACTTTATTAATAAAAAATGTCGAACCAAGCATCGTAGATGTCTTACTTTTATACGTTTTTTTATTTAGAAAAATTGGGTAAATGCAGATGGTTCGCCGTTGACTCGCGAAGATTTCATGAACGTACTTGCCGATATTGATTCAGTTCAGCTTATGGCTTCGGACCCTCAGTTTGGTTTGAAAATTACATTGGATCTGCCTGTTTGGACATCATCAGCTAGTGCGTCAAAGATTGAAGAATGTATTTGTCCTGAAAATACAACTGGTTTATCGTGTCAAGTACGTTGTTCTTACAATACCACAACTTCTTAAGTTCTTAAAGGAAACTCTAGTTGTTGGAACAAGACGCTGTTAAAATATCGCCAATATAGCATAGCTGAATTAGATATTTTCCTATTCAGTTTTGTATTACAAGTTACAGTTGTATTTCTGCTTGGCATACATATTTCATTTCGTATTTTTACACCGTCGGCCAGATTAAAATCGATTAAAATTTGGATCAATCATCAATTAATATTTTTTTGGTGTTTTACTCCGGCTTAAACCAAACGATTTTCCTCGACATGGAAACGTTTTTGGCTGGGTATGAGTTGAACTTTAACACCATTTAGCCTAAAAATGTATTTGTATGCTTTCTGTTTTAGTTTTGTAATAAAGGTTACTTTAGATCTGGTGATGTTTGCGTGCTATGTCAATGTAATGGTCATTCCACGTCATGTGATCGAGATACTGGTGAATGCAAAGATTGTCAGCACAATACCAAAGGTAGGTTCTTGATATTATTTTACACACAACTGTCCGAGGTCTTGTAGATCTAGCGAAGTTTACAGTTATATTTTTGTTGGTATTGTGGCCTATTTTGCTTACCACAATAGACAGATTAACTTTCTGGCCCAAAGCTATTACAAAAATTGGTAATGAATACGTTTTGCAATCATGTATAAGGAACCTTGGGGGAACATTGAAGTAGAGTACAGAATTATTACCCATCTATTTTTACATCTTTCGTTTGTCCATCGTTGCAAAAACAGTAACAAACATTTGAAAATTCAAAGTGATTCCATGGCACCAAATCGCGATAAAATATCTTTGTGGTCCATTTTCTAAATAAATAGGTTAAAATGAGCAAGTATACCTATAGGATGGTTGAGACCTTGTATGGATTCGAAACCGAAATCTGAATTTCTCGGCTAGTTTTATGAAATTAATTTTATTAAAAATGGCAGTGAATGGCCACGCAAAGCATCACGGTTGATGGTTGATGGTTGATATTTTTAAATACCACGTTCCCTAAAATCCTCGTTAATTTTTTTAAAAAAGTGACATTTCCGTTAGATTGCATATTTGTTTTTTATGCAAAAGATATTTCAAAATCATCTGATTATTTATCTCGAGGAACCATTCCAATTTTAGTCGAGGATGGCGCATACTTGAGTGAAGTCTGGGATCGAAAAAAATATGGAAGGACAATAAACTGTGTGGGAATACGTTTACTGAAATAAGTAATTATATTTGTCCTTTACAAAGGTTTCAATTGCGAGAAATGTGCGGACTCGTTTTATGGTGACGCTACAAGTGGTAGAGCTGATGCTTGTCAACCTTGTCCATGTCCAGATGGTGGAGGTGGTAAAAATTATGCCACGTCATGTTACCAACGTGATGATGGTACCTTCAATTGTACGTGTCAAGAAGGCTACACTGGTGACCAATGCCAAGAATGTGCTGATGGATACTTTGGTGATCCAAGAACAGTTGGCTGTAAACCTTGCGAGTGTAACGGAAACATAGATCTAAGTACATCAGGAAATTGTGATCGTCGAACTGGTGTATGTTATCGGTAAGTAAATGTCGCTGGAGGAAAAATAAAATCTTTATTTCATTGTATACTGATTGGTAAGGTAAGAGTGAGTGAGGCATTCAGCACTCACTCTTAGCTCAGCTTAGCTTACCTAACCTCACCTCACCTCTCCTCACCTCACCTCACCTCGCCTCACACCTCACCTCCCTTTTCCTCACCTCCCTTTTCCTCACCTCTCCTCACCCCACATTACCTCACCTCACTTCTCCTCAGCTCAGCTCACCTCACCTCACCTCTCCTCACCTCACCTCACTTCACACCTCACCTCACCTCACCTCTCCTCACCTCACCTCACCTCGCCTACCATTACCTTACCTTACCATTCAGTACATCTACATCACTTAAATGCAAATGCAATGTTATATTTAATAATAAACCCCTTCATAAAATCGGCATCCACGTATATACTGAATTTTTGACCAAGCTGGGATTTAACGCGTGACGTAAAATAGTTGTGGAAAGTGATTTGCACTCTTGTTGGGTGTGAACAAACGAGTTGGACTTTGGTCGGTTTTTTCTGCTTCGGATTACCTGTTGTCTTATATATGTAGCCATATATTCCATTTATATATTGATGAAGCTTTTTCCCCAATATAGATGCATCAATAACACGGCTGGTGATAAGTGTGAACGTTGTCAGGATGGTTACTATGGAAATGGTCGCCTTGGCAACTGCAGGCGATGCGACTGTAACAGTTGTGGGTCATCTTCCACTATTTGTGATCATGTGACTGGTGCGTGTACTTGCCAGCCGGGAGTGGAAGGCGAAAAATGCACCAAATGTCAGGTAGAACATCATTAACTGTTTCGAACAATCAACTTTTAGTTTAGTTACTTTATGTGTCAGGAGTGTTTTCACCTAACGGGCGGATCCGTTGTGAGGATCTCGAAAATTTTTTATACAAACTTGATAACGTTTTGATTTTTATAAACAAACATCTTCTCCTTCATGTTTTTACAGCCTCGCACTTGGAACTTTAATTCGTGTAATGGATGCGAGCCTTGTGCTTGTTCCCAGGCCGCTGTTGACGACAATTGCGACCCTGCATCAGGTCAATGTAGTTGTAAGCCTGGTGTAACTGGATTGAAATGCGATCAATGTCAAACTGGTTATTTTGGAATTTCTGAGCAAGGATGTAAAGGTAGAATGTGTTATTCAAAAATCGTATCCATGATGATGTCATAAAACGCTTTCAGATTTGGTCACAAATTGCGAAGTCACTGTTGGCACAAAAGTTGTTATCACGCGCGCTTTCTACTGTTTCTTTACGCCCAAAAAAGACTGTATTCTGAAGGAATATTTCTTGTAGTTCATTTTTTACAGTTTTTTGAGCTTTTGAATGTTTTGTTTCGTTGCTTGCTTTTTGTTGATTGATGTAATAAGGAAAAGATCTTTTTAATTTTTCGCAATGAAATTCCGAGGACATTAAAAAGTTATAATTTTTAAATCAAATTTATTAATGAACTTTGTCATTAAACTTATCTCGCCATAAGATTTAAGATGACACAAACGTATTTTTGCTGCACCTGGACTTAAGAATAACATTTGTTTTATTAACTTTCTTGTCGCTTTGTTATTGGTATTCCCATACAGTATGGTTAACACGTTTCTAAAAACCATATATTCAAACTTTTAAAACGAAAATACAACTATTTTTACGCTAATTTTTCGTTTGCTTTTCTACTCTCTTTGTCGTAAAAATGCACGAGTTACGGGAGGCTTTGTCTTAAATTCGACTATATCAACATTTTTGTCTTTGAAAGCAATCTTAACTTTCTTGTTTATTGATTTTTAAGCTTGTAATTGTCCGATTGGTAAGAACTGCGACATCAACGACGGCCGTTGTTGTGATCCTGCTGATGCAACTTGTAAATTATGTCCACCTTATCATATTCGTACTCCGTCTGGCTGCGAGTACTGTGGTGAATGCGAAGAGAGGTTATTTAGACGAGTGGATGATATGTTAGCCAAATTTAGTGGGAATGGTACTGGACATGCTTCAGGTGGCTCCGAAAAGAAACTTAAGGAACTGAAATTCGATTTAATTGGGTAAGCATGGTTTTTAGAAAGGTGGATATAAACCCATGAGGTGTCAAATCGTCTGGCGTTGGACAGAGTAAAATCTGTCTTTTTTGATCTGGTTTGCTGTCACTAAATTAATCTAGTATAATAAGAATATGTTTTTTTCTTTTCATTCAGTCTTACAAAAGATGTGAATGATTACAACAAAAGTATTGATGATCTTAGATCCCAAGTTGATGGTAAGTAAAAATTACTTTTTACATTCATTGCAATTTAACATACAACTTTCCAATGTGGGCAGACATTCGATGTGGCAGCATTTGAGGGGAAGCACTTACAGTTAAAAACTGTATAAGACAGATCATCATCATCATCGTCACCACCATCATCATCATCATCATCATCATTATCATCGTCACCACCATCATCATCATCACCATCATCATCATCATCACCATCACCACCACCACCATCATCATCACCATCATCATCATCATCACCACCATCATTATCATCATCATCATCATCATCATTATCATCACCATCACCATCATCACCATCATCACCGTCACCGTCGTCGTCGTTTTCGTCATCATCATCAACCTTATAAACCATATTTCTATGTTAATTAATGCAATTTGGGTTAATTGATCTCTCTAAAGTGTCCTTGTTTTGTTTAGGTGTTGAATGGGATAGTACCTCTGGGTAAATATTTATTTACAAATACTGTCTCTATTCTTTATTAGCATAGATAATAGGAAGGGGAAGGGATTGCCAACTTCGCTATCCTAACGAAAGCGGAAACAAAGATTTAACAACTTGCTATGGTAATTATACGCATATACGCAATCTTTGTTTCCCGTTTAAGTTGCTGATCCGTTGCCCTATCTAGTATCTTTGCTAATACTATCTATTTAACAATTAATCAACGAGTTCGAGTTGACTATCGCTCATAGACAACAAGGATGTGTTGTCTAATTGTTTTAGTATACATTCAGTTTCACGCTAGAAAAAAATGCAGTTTTTCTTATGTAAATTCATGAAAATGTTGGTTTTTTAACCGCAATTGACTGTTGTTTGTTGACGTTATTCCCAACCGTTGTCTATCACCGAATAGACAACGGTTGAGTAGCCAATCAGAACGCAGGATTTGTCATAGACAATGACTGAATGTATACTAAATTGTTATATTGACTAAAGATATTTTTAATGTCACTTTTTTTTGCTTTATGAAATGAATACTTATTTTAACATAAAATATTTTAGCGACTCTGACGACGTTTCATCCATGTCAAACGACATCGAAACTCTTCACTCTAAGACTGATGGTATTGTTACGAAAACGTCCGAGTTGCTCCGGGAAGCGGCGAAGTTATCCTCAGATACAACAAACACAAAAAAAGACGCTCTGGATGTTGAAGAAAAATTACGACAACTATTAAAAGATAGTAAAGGTTATTAATTAAAAATATATCAAGGAAATATTGCACGCTTATTTTAGAGGCAGATAATTTGTCTGGACGTACTTAGGCGAAATTTCATAGTTTGTTTGTTAACCCTTTATTGCGTAGAGGCTCTTCCAATGTCGAGTAAAATCGTCTGGCGTTAGCCAGAGTAAAATATTAAAAGTAGACATGCAATAAAGGGTTAATTCATCCGTGTATAAACGCTAACAAATTTAGCGTTTATACACGGGCGGATTGGCAGACGAACTAGGAAATATCGCCTAAGTTCGTCCAGACGAATTATCCGTATCTCACATAAACACAGCCATTGGTTTAATATTGGAGCAAGATTGTTAGGATACTTGTCCATTCCCAGTCTTTTTGCTTTTTAATCTTTGTAGTTGTATAACAGTGAAAACCGTCCAAAATACATCATTTTTCTAGAAACTTTTCTAATCCAGTCGTTTCTGCAAGCAGAAAGCACTGGAACTAATGACTTGACCGCCAGAAAGGCGCAAGTCTGCGTAACGACTTTTTACCCCCAGTGAGGTCTGTGACCAGAAAAAGATTGCATTAGCAAAATGGCCTATTCACTTCGTTCTCATATACAAAAAAACATTCTCACGCGTGTGTTTTTGTTTATAAATTAAGGGACTGTTTACAAGATCTCGTTTAGCTTTGATGTAATGAGGCGTAAGATCTGTTTGGCGTATTAAAATTGCTCCGGGGTGTAGGTAAAAAGTTAAAACAACGCAGCTGTTTACATAATCCCGTTTAGCCACAATGCAATGAGGCGTGAGGTCATTTTGATGTATGGGAATAAGCTGCGGTCGATGTTTTAGTACAACTGAGCTTACTTTCATGGCGAAAATTTGAAAGTCATTAACATCAAAAGACTGCTCAAAATCCTAAGCAATTCCCTCGAATTATGAGAATTTATCAACATGAGCCCTGTGATAACAGGGATACTAAACATCGACCGCAGCTTATTCCCATACATCAAAATGACCTCACGCCTCATTGCATTGTGGCTAAACGGGGTTATGTAAACAGCTGCGTAACGTAAAACCTGCGACGTAAAGGTGAAGTAAAGTCCGTAACTGGAACTTCTAAATTTCTAAAATATAATATACTAATTGGATATCTATAGCACTGTTCTTGTTTGCAATACTCTCAAATGAATATAAACTACAGTTTTCATGGTCGGATCCAGCATTAGTGCGCCTAATTTGCATATCACTGTTTAGCCAATCAAAATTTTATTTCGACCAACTTGTTTTGTTATGCAAACAAGGCGCACTAGTGCTGCATCCGACCATGGTTTTAATTCAAAAAGAATCCTAAAAATTTGGACACTGCGCAGAACCGATGCGCAGAACAGGCTTTACATCACTTCTAAATAATGAGTAATGACTCCTTCATTCTGTCAACCCTTACAAAATTTCACATGTTGTGTCATTTCATCTGTGAATTACATGTGCAATACATGTGAATTAGTTATGATCACACATTTCCAAATTAGACTACTTGAACTATACTCCTCTCGAATTAACGACAGTTTTAAAACTTTTTTATTCGAAGTTCTGATATTCAAAACATTCTTTTAAACAAAAAAGTTTTATTTTTTTAATAAGATACCAATAGTATATGACTGTGTGTATAAAACATGTGCTTTACTTTTCAAGAAAACCCAATGATCTTACCATAATCTAACACAGTACTTTGGCTGATTTATTGCTGGTATTATTTGTTTAGAGCAACTTGATAATGCTAAGGCTGCCCTTAAGTCAGGTCAAGAAGGTGTTTCAGATATTACACATGTATTAAAAGAAACAAGAAAAATTTTGATTGAGATTGAAGGCAAAAATTATACGAAGCTCAGAGAAATGGTTGAGAAGGAGAAGAAATTAGCTTCGGATATTTTAAATGTCACTGGAAAGTACAAAAGTGAAACAGCAGACAACTTTGACAAAGTATATGGATATGGACCAAAGTTAGATGATGTGGCCAACACGTTCCGTAATCAAATTGATAAATCAAAAGTATCTTTGGCGGACAGCCAGGAAGGAGAGACAGTGAATGATCTGTCGATGACATATGATCCAGAGGTGTGAATAATATTTTTTGAAAAGAAAACATCAATTTATGGCTGTGTGTTTGAATTTTATGTGTATGTGTCTATGTTGTTTATTTGTTTGTCTACCAGTTTTTGCGGTACTTCCTTGCTGGGTCTGTTTATTTGCGGTATATGGCCTTGGCTTGCCCATACACCATAACGTATGTGTCTGCACGTATCTCTGATTTTTTGTTACTCCTGCTTTCTATCTAATCGAATTGTATCGTTATTTTTTGTTCAGGCTGTAATTGAAAAAGCAAAAGCCAAGAAAAACGTTCTCGACGATCGATTGCTTGAGAGCAACGACATTTTGACAGAAGCAAGGAATATTTTGGACGGAATAACGTTTCAGGTTTCTTGAAATAAATAATATTTATTGTCCTCACCACCATAACCAGCACAGCTACAACCACCACCACAATTACCATCACCACTACCATCACTATCACCAGTACCACCATCACCATTGTGATAGACAACCACTATCTTTACCATCACCACCATCTCAACACCACTATCAGAACCACCACCTACACCACCACTATCAGAACCACCATCACCACCACTATCAGAACCACCATCGCCACCACCATCAACACCACCACCATCGCCACTACCATCACCAGCACTATTACCACCACCACTATCAGAATCACCATCACCACCACTATCAGAACCACCATTACCACCACCATCACCACCACTATCAGAACCACTATCAAAACCACCATTACCACCACTATCCCCACTGCCATTACCACCACTATCAGAACTACCATCACCACCACATCCCCAAAGAACCACCATCACCACTACCCTCGCCACCACTATCAGAACCACCACCATCATCACCACGTCTACAATCTCCATCATCAACCACTATCTTCACTACTACCTCCACTGTTATCGCCAAGTGAAAGAGATATTTACCTTCCTCGTCAATTTAATCGGGTTTGTTTATAGAATTCTACCGCCAACAGCAGTGTTGTCAATAAATATTTCGAAAAGGTGGACAAACGCATTAAAGATATGTCCAAAGAAATTGAACAGTTAAAAGGCTTAGTCAACAATGCCACGATGCACGCTAACTATATCAAGAACTTGTCTGACTTTCTTCAAAGTCTTTTGAGAGATCCACAACAGTTTGCTGAGAAGGCGTTGGAGGCAGAGGACGCTTACAAGAAAGTGGTAAACAATGTCAGGAAAGTTCTTGCTATAGCCAAGGAAGCTGATAAGAATGGCAAGCAGGCTCTAGAATTGGTAAGTTTATTAGCATGCCTTTTAACTCATTATATAACTTTGCCCTTTGTTGGTTATTTCACTTTGTCAGGATTTAGTAACGACAATATTTATGCTGAAACAAACGTCTTCGATATAATATGTCTGATTTGAGAAATCCTTGGTGATTCAGACATTTGCAGTTCTCCTCTTGTAAAAAACATTTTCTGGTAACAGAAATTTCTATATGCCATGAAATATACGTTTTGCTGTCTTTGTACATTTTAGAGCGCTCGATTAGGGGAAGATGGTATCATTTCAAAGAATGTGAGTATTACTTTGAACGATACTGCTAACCAACAAAGCCGAGAAATTCCACCATTGGAGGACTGGTTAGAACGGCTGGAAGATTTAATTGGAGAAATCAACGATAATTTCAATGAGGCCAATGAAACGCTGAAAGAAGTTGTAAAACCTTTTCCGAAATTTGAGAACATCACACGAATGATTGGTATGGGTTGTTTTTGCATCTTTTCATCCGCGCTCTATTGGGAAAAATAGTGACTGAACTAAGTGGAGTGCAATTTGGTCTGAAATGAAACGCGATTTCAAGCCAAAATTGCCCGACAGTTCAATTACCACTTTAATATACTCATTTTGCAATCACACATCAATCCATAAACGTCATTGTTGTTGAAAACAAATGAATACAGACGATGTCTAGTTGGTAAAAGCTGTTTTGCAATTAATGCCAGAATCATACGAATGCTTGCCAAATCAACCCACCATTAATTTTTATTTATTTTGTGGAGCGAGACATTGGAGGCTGTAGACAATGGAGGACCGCTCTAAGTGTAGTTTTTTTTTGTAATGATAAACGCATGCACCTTATTATTTATTTTATAAACAAAAATTATTCATTTATGTTGGGCTACCTTTTTTAGGGAACAGAACAAAAAAAGTTCAAAAGAAAGCGAATATTTCCAAGAAGGATTCAAATGACGCAAATAATTTAGTTGATGGAATTAAGGTAATTTTTTACGGAAATCTGCATTGGCAGGCGGCAAGAAGGGACAAGAGACATAGAGGCTTCATTAACATGACCGCAGAAACAATTTTTAATTTTCTTTTCACCAGAATGGCATTTCACGCGTTTTGAGGAGCGATTTGGATTTTCTGAAGATTATACACTGCCATATGAAATACTCAAAATTAAAACACTATTTTATTATTATTTCGTGTTGAACGTATATGATTTTAAACAGTGCCTTTATGTTGGGATGTTCGGTTTTAAATCGGGTTTTATACCTCTAAGCTTTTAAGATACTTTAAGAATGATTTTCAAGTTCTGTGTACATGTACGCTTCTTAGTTAGAACAAGTACACGGCTTTTTTTCCTTTTTTGCCATCTCTGGTTTTCACTTCTGTTTTTTGCTTTGCTTTTTCCCATTTTTCCCATTGTGTAATGGATGGACATTCTTTTGAATTTTTACGTTCCAGATCCCCAGTTTGAAAGTGCTTGAAGATGGTTATGATAACGTAACAGATATTTTAGAAGAAACGAAAAAGATTGTGGGCAAAAATAAAAAAACCTTGACCTATTTGGAAAAGGCTGTCGACCTGGCAGAGGAAAACCAGACTCGAGCAGAAGAAATAATTCAGACTGAAGTGGTGGATCTTATCGCTCGTATTCGTTTTAATATCGAGGCGGGACGAGACAAAATTAAAAACTTGGCTGGCACAGCAGCAAGTTACAAGGGCACGACGAGCACAGAATTAGGAATACCAGAAAATGCTTATGGTGCAACACTGCAAACAAATATCGATTTCTATGTTAAAACAAGCCAACCAAATGCTCGTCTTTTGTTTCTTGGTAACGAACAGGAGTATTTAGCGTTTGAAATCAAGGATAACAAATTCCAAGTTGTATTTGCGAATGAGAATAACAAAACAGTAGTGAGTAGTAACATTGAAAATACAGGAGACTGGAGCCAAGTTACACTTATGAAGTAAGTAACACTGAAAAGGTAACCATGGCTACAATCACAAAACAATTTCAGAACCATATAAGTTTGTTTTGTAATGAAATATAATTTACTCTGTACTTTTTATTCAATATCATAAAGCTACGGTATTTTCAGAGAACAAAACCGAACTTCGGTCAAGTTCTCGCTTTTTGGTAGGTCTGTAAAGTTCGTAATTTTAAATTTATGAATTACAAAAAAATTTTATGCACGACTAAGAGACCAAAACAAAAAAGCATCGGTAACTGATGCGGTGGACGAGATTAGTAGCCGTGAACGCTGTGCTATTTTTACAAGCTTCTTTCGAGCCTAGAACTCGCCCTTAGCCAGCCATCTTGGTCCAACACTGATGAATTTAACAGTGACGAAGGCAGTCGTTCGTCAATATGAGCCCAATGTAAAAATTACCAAAGCAGTTAGTAGTAGTCATGCGCAACAAAAATTCCTTGTACACTTCTTGGTGGTCAATTGAATTTGTTTGCGTGTTTGTTTGTTTGCAGAAATGGTCCTAGCGTGCAATTGAAAATCAACGACACTGTCGGTGCTAATCAAATGCTTCATCCATCAGCAACAGCATTCAATCTTGATTCTGAAAACTCCTATCTTTTTATCGGCCTTCCGCCTGATGGCTTCTTGTTACCCGAAGGTCTTGAAGCAACTTCTTTAGTTGGTGGCGTAGATCAACTCTTTATCAATGGAAGAAAAATTGGTTTATTTGATCCTAAGGTCCGTTTGTTTTTTCGTTCTTCTTCCCCCTCTGTCTTTTCCTCTACTTTTTCATCCTGTTTTAGTTTCTGCGTGCTTGGTTTCTTCATTTGTTTGTCGTGTGTTCTTTTGTTCGTGCGTGCGTGCGTGCGTTCGTTCGTTTATGCGTTCGTTCGTTTGTTCGTTCGTGCGTCCGTTCGCTTGTTGGTTTGTTTATACATGCATGTGTACATGGGTTCGTTCGTGCGTTCGTTTCTCCGCTGTTTCATCTTTCCCTCCTAACTTCCTACAACCACCCACCCACCCATCTATTTTTTTTATCTTTCTTTTCAATTTATTTTCTATAATTGCAGGAATATGTAACGGCCCCAACAAGAATGTTTCCTGTTTCAACGACTAATGAAGACAACGCATACTATTTTACCCCGCAAGGACAATTTGATGCTTATTACAGACAACTAGATACTCGGTTAAATAGCAAAGATGGTATTACGTTTACATTTAATACTGGTGATAAAGATGGTCTTATAATGGTCTATTTTAAGAAACCCTCGTACTTTGTCATTGAACTTATAAATGGTACACTTGGGTTGAGGTAAGATCAACTACTACTAAGAAGTGCCTCTAAATCTAGCTGATCAAATACAACCAGAAAATACGTTTGTGTCATCTGAAAGTGTAAACAATCCTAGAGTTTTTGTAGCATAACAAAGTGGGAAAAGTATTTGATTTTACTTTTGTAGAAGTGATGAGGTGTAAAGATGTTAAAAGAAATATCACGCCTTTTAAAAATATTTCTTTGTGAAAATGTTCTTGCCAAAGTTTGAATACTGTTGCTGTACTATTCTTACAAGCTTTTCTCGAGCCTGGGGGTTTTCCTTAGCCAGCTTAGTCCAACACTGATGAATTTAGTTTATGGTTTATTTAGGTACAATATCTCAAACAGAGGTGCAGCATCTGGTTACACCAAAGGTACATACAGTGACAACAAGGATCATGATGTCAGCATAGAGATGGGAAGGAGTAAAATCGTTCTAAATGTGGATGATACGGATACGGTTGAAATTAGTAGAGCATTCAGAGTTGTGGTATTCGAGAAGGTTTATATTGGAGGAGTGAAGAGCTTCACTGATGTTGATAAAATGTAAGTAGTGATCGAAGTGATTTGAACCGAATCAAATGAAAGGAAAGCAGAAGACAAATATGACCTGAGAAAGCAGAAGGGAAAGGGCAAATAGAAGGAAAAGAAAGAAAAGCGGAATGAACGTGGGCAGGAGAAAGTAAAAGAAAAGCTTGGAAAAGCTTATTTCTGATGATGACTAAAACTTAGTCGAAACGTCGAATAAAATGATTTCCATATTCGGAATTACCGTTGTAGGGTAAGGTAGGATAGTGTATTTTAGGTATAGAGTAGGGTAAGATAGGATAAGACAGGACTGAATAGGATAGGATAAGATAGATTGGGATAGGATAGAATAGAATAGAATAGGATGAGACGGAATAAAATAGGATAGAGTAGGATGAGACAGGATAAGTAAATTGAGGAAAACAAAATAGGGAAGTGCGACGTAGGGCAGAACTGAGCAACGGGAGACAAGAGCAATAGAGATAAAAGTGAGCAGTAAAAGTATGAAAAAGAAAAAAATAAATAAAAGAAAAATGAAGAGAGCCGATAGTAAAGAAGGCAATGCAAGATCAGGATACGTTAGCAAGATCATTGTTTTTCTTGTAGAATTACAACTCCTGGATTTATCGGATGTTTGAAGAAGATGAATCATTATGGAACGGTCTTTAAGTTCAACGACGAGGACAGTTTTGGTGTAGTACCTCGGTGTTCGGCATTCCAAGCTAGTCGTGCTACATTTGGCGACAATTCTTCTCTTCAAATTGATGGTGGTGCACTCAATGACGATACCGAGATTGCGTTTGTTTTTAAATCAACTGATCCAAACACTTTGTTGCTCAATACTGAAGACAAGGTTTGTGTTGTAGTAATATTGTTTCTGTGTCCAATCTAACACGATGTTTGATTTGCAGGGAAGCAGGGATTTGTACGAATACTTTAGCGCCTTAGGTAACATTTGTTTAAAACGTAGTAATTAACTGGAACGTATTTTTCATGATTTAGACTTCGTATATATCAATTGGTATTGAAGATGGTAAATTAGATTTCGAGGGTCTTATTGGTGGGGAACTCCTTGATAGTGGTTCGCGTAGAAAAAGAAGCAACGGTGCTGCTAGTACAAATTTAAACGATGGAAAATGGCATTCGATTTTGTTGCGAAGAAGAAATGGAGTAATTGAAATTCTTGTGGATAATAAAGTTGTTTTTACTCACAAACTTAAAAATCCCAAAGCAAAGTTTGGAAAAGGTACAGAGATTTTTATTAATGCTTATTTATCCATGCTTGTTTGCTTATTTGTTTGCTTTACCTGCTTGCTATTTTGGTGGCCTGTTAGCTCGCTGACTTACTCGCTACTTGCTACTTGGCTTGCTTCCTTTCTTACTCTTTTTCCTGCTTGCTCGCTTACTTGCTTGCTTGCTTACCTTGTTACTTGCCTTATTGCTTGCTCGCTCGCTTGCAATTTCCCCCTTATTTTTGTTGATTGAACTATGCGGTTAACAAGTAGCTCCAATTTCATCCGTCCATCAAAGTAACGTTTTAAATTCCAAAAAGTACAAAAACAGCGAATACTTGAAATTTTGAGTTTGGTGTGTTACATTATTGTTTTTCTCAAATTAAATAGGTTCTGTTAATTACATTTTAATTTAAAGGCGAACTGAAATTACACTGGAACTTTTTTAGGTCCAACTGTGATGAGCTTTGGAGGTGTTCAAGACAAGAAGAAATCGAAATCAAGTCTTGTGAAAAATTTAAATTCACTTAAAGGTGAAATAAAGGAACCAATGATAGTCCAATCAGGGAAAGTGAAGTGAGTGCTACGATCGATAGTTAATTTTGCAGGAGAAACTAACAAGATATTTGCTTACAGTGTTTTTTAAACAATTATTTAAAAAATTGCTACAGTTATTACGTTGAGTAGACTTTAAAATCTGGTTAAAATTGCATTTACTTTTATAACTGTATGCATGTTTTAAGCGAAACAATATGATACAGTACAGTACAGTACAGTACAGTACAGTACAGTACAGTACAGTACAGTACAGTACAGTACAGTACAGTACAGT
>JAOBAZ010245953.1:0-16480 GCA_026546875.1 Pteroeides caledonicum
ATGGCGGCCAGTGGGGTCACGCTACATATAGCATTTAGTAAAGTATAGCCAATCCAGTTAATATAGAGATCAGTGGTCTTGTAGCTGGTAACGGGCTTGTTGCAACTTGTGCGATTACGCGTCCATACCAGAAGTGGGTTCCTTATTTCGATTTCTCGGAAAAAGAGTAAGATCAACCACAAGGAAGTTGAGTAAGTATAATTTGCAAATAATTCTCAAAACAAACTTGCTCAATAAGCTTTCAGTTTATGGAAACATGACTGAGTGTGGTTTGACGTTTAACATGAGTAATCAATACTAGTAATTTACCTTTTGCAAAGAGAAGCATCGTCATTCGTCGCTATAACGCCATCACTTTGTGAACTATACATGTCTCTTGTAACTGATAAAGAAATTTTAAACACCAGTATCTTTGATAGTATCACTTTGTTGCATCACGTTCTCTGCAGGTTACCTACAGAAAAGTCGCAAAATTACGCAAAATAAAGTTTCTTTCGGTTTCCCGCATTGTGGACACGAAAAAATACGACGTGCATTAAAAATGAACAAAACAGAAAATTAGCAAACCCGAGCCTTTCATGCTAACAGCCAGCGTTATGCTACCCTCCCCGAAAATTCTTCGAAAAGAGATTACGTGAAATCTAGTTAGCCAGCAGTGAACTCTAGCCACAGGAGACGCGAAACAACGATTGCGTGTGGGGGGGCTATATTTATATATTCATATTCTGCACACTGATTTCTTTCGAAAGCGAAAACTTTCTTTTGCTTTTACAGTATGTGAACATGAATATATGAATATACCCCATACAGTTATCGTTCTTGCGCGGCTCCCGCTAAACATAATTGCGAAACATTATCTTGAAACTTTAAATAATTCACAAGCAATCGTCCAAATACAATGACAACGTTTGAGTCAACTGGGGAGTTAATGTTTTCTACGGCGTGCAGAAGCGACGACATTCGGATCCAGACTTCTATTAATTTCCGGTCTCGCGTTGCGTCATTGAATGAACAAAAAATAATGAAAGGTCCAGGATCAGACCACTGATCTCATAGTAGGTACACTTTCTACACTGGATAGAGCTTCCTTACTTATCGAAAGTGAAACCAGAGCTATGAACTTCGGGGGACCCAATTCAAATGAGTCGATACATCACGCGAACCCCAGGAAGGTTCTTTTTGGGTAACCATATATTTTGATGGTTAGAGCTTCAGTTTTTATTAGGTTCTCGATCAATTGTAGTGCTGTGAACTGATAAGGACGCCCAAGAGGTTGTCTTCTTCCTTTGTTTGGCCCCCGGAAGTTCATTAACTCTGGCTTCACATTCGATAGGTGAGGAAGCTCTATCCAATGCACATCAGTGGGCCAGACCCATTTCAAACTGAAAACACAGGCTCCCTATAGAATCATTGAATTCTGCCTAGTAGTTCCCGTACTATGTTTTGAGCATCAAAAACATTAAAAGGATACTAATTCAATGCTCCAGACCACATTTGGTCAAAACGTAGTACTTGCCTTGTATGTAGCGCTAAATCCTAAAAAGCTCGTGAAACAACTTCTAAACACTGAAAAAAGTAGTAACAAAAGCCGTAATCTTGCTTATTTTGTAAAGTGGAAATGAAACATTGCTTAACCATGGCATTAACTGAGCAACGTGACGTATCTATACGTGTTTCGGTTCACTGGCGGATCTAGACGTTAGTCAGAATAAATTAGAGAATTGTAATTTAAAATTCAAAATACCCAAACAACGACCACATTGGTAGGATTTATATTCTATAGAACTGTTTAACCAATCAGATCTTTAACCAGGTATTTTGAATTTTAAATTTTCACCAGTGAGTTGTGTAATTTATTCTGACTAACGTCTAGATCCGCCGCTGTTTCGGTTAGAGCTATTTAGTGCGTATGGTTATTCAATTCCGCGAAAATTCCATGGAAAAAGAACAAAAATGTCCTATCGTTGGCTCTGTATGAACTCAGTTGTATTTGTTTGAGCTACAATACAGCCCTTTATTATCGGTTAATCTTTCATGTACCGTGGGTTGTATACATGTTTAAAAGGAGTTTCAATAAGTTAGATCAATAATTAGATCATCAAAACTTGTGAAGAAATCTCCTTAATAGAGTCGATAAAATCTTATCAAACAACCTCCATAACGTATTGTAGTAAACCTCAGACATGGGTTACCAATCAGTCAGTGTTTTGAGCATTCGGCTCCTCTGGTCTTTAGGTAACTTGATATACATTCCGCTAACATAAAAATGAAGCGACTCGATCGTAAATGAAGCGAAATGATCATACAGATACCAGGCGACACATAGCACGAACAATGACAACATACGACTATTTTCAGAAACATTTATTTGGAAACATTTTGCCATTCAACAGTAGGTGTTCCTGTTACTTTCTCATATACATTTAAATAAAAACTGTAACTGGTAAGGTAGGTTTACACGAGACGACATGTTGTAATTAACATTTTGAGAAGGAGCGTCGAGGTAACTACGGGAAGCTAACTGCAAAATATTTTTACAGATGTATAAACTGTAACACTATGAAATGCTTGGAAATTTTCCTACAAACCTTACATTTTAGGAAAATTTCCAATTTACGAAAACAGGAAAGTTTTGCCCAGATTTCCGAGAAATCGCAACTTGTAGGAGGGCTTCACGGTCCCCTCCTAGCCCGACATGGTCTTGATGCACGCCATGAAATAGTAAATTACTGTATAGGATTGCTCACTATAAATGTAACACGGTCTCATAGCCAGTGCTAATACTGATATATTAAATCACATCTACCAAAATGACAGTTGCATACAACACATCGTTTCAACTAAATCGGCTTTTCACATAACTAAGTGCTGAAATGCTTATAAAGCGAAGGTTATTATAATTGTCCTATTTAAAAAACCTCGTCAAATTATAGAGCATCAGTTATTGGAAAATTTCTCATTTTTCTTGCTTGCTTCGTTGTTAAGATCAGTTTGCTTACAATGTGAAACGCATGCTAATTACGTCACAGTGCATAATGAGTTGCAATCAAAATGAAAGACCTATCCAGCTTTACCGAAGTAAACCTTGCGAGAATTTGTGCTACTATGCTAGTAAAATACATAGTATTTTGGAAGAAATTTTAGTAGGTCATCACGGAGATATTACACTTTACACGTAGCTCATTATGCATAAAAATAGAAATACCCTATGGTTAGCGTGTTTGGATCGCCTGATCCAAACACGCTGGGTTGTTGCGAGAGTTGAGAAAAGCTAGGAAAGCAGAAGCCGTAGGTAAATGTTTTCTTAGCTTTACTCAACTCGAGCTCGCAACATCCCAAGTGTTTGGATCAGGCCATCCAAACGCGCTAACCATAAGCTATTTCTTTTACAAAATAACCAAAACACGATAATTTCACAAGTTTTAAATTCCCTGTTTGGATGGCCTTACCCAAACACGGGCATTAACCAATCAGCGTGCGCGCAGTAGATATATTTTATAATGTATGCTGTAATTAGCATGCACTTCGAAACAAACTGAAATATCGCAACAACGAAGCAAGTAAACGAAGTGGAAAACTACTCCACTCTATAGTTTTATGAACAATTTTAGGTAGGACAATAATAATTTCCCTTCATAGGCACCCCAACCTAATTGTAGACTGAAAAACGGTCTCAATTCTAAAAATGGACGTAATTCCATTTTCATGTTTATAAGTTATGAAAATAATAATTAATCGAAAGGATTATTGTAACAATTCCCAAAAATTAACTATCATTTGTTGATACCACAAATATTAATTTTGGAATTCATTATTAAACAGCAAAACTACAACTAAATATTACTGTATATTAGAATTATATAAAAACATAAGGTTTGGTAAACCTCGTATATATATATATATATATACACATATACTGTAAATAGATTATGCAGAATTTAAGATGTCTATTCAAAATATTTCATAACTTTTTTCAACTATATTAAACTGTAGGACTATAGATTTCTTAATAACCTCCATTGTCAAAAGGCCGTTACTCTAAAAAATAAAGAAAAAGTCATGTAAGCAGGTAGGCAGGGTAGTGTGTTGCGTGCTATATCTTATGCATCATCTATTATATATTATATGTTATACACTTATATCGTATATCATGTATCATGTATCATGTATTATGTATCATGTATCATGTATCATGTATCATGTATCATGTATCATGTATCATGTATCATGTATCATGTATCATGTACCATGTACCATGTATCATGTATCATGTATCATGTGTCATATATCATGTGTCATATATCATGGGTCATGTGTCATGTGTCATGTGTCATGTGTCATGTGTCATGTGTCATGTGTCATGTGTCATGTGTCATGTGTCATGTATCATGTACCATGTATCATGTACCATGTACCATGTACCATGTACCATGTATCATGTACCATGTGTCATGTGTCATGTGTCATGTACCATGTACCATGTACGATGTGTCATGTATCATGTACCATGTACCATGTACCATGTATCATGTACCATGTACCATGTACCATGCATCATGTACCATGTACCATGTACCATGCATCATGTACCATGTATCATGTACCATGTACCATGTACCATGTATCATGTACCATGTATCATGTATCATGTACCATGTACCATGTACCATGTACCATGTGTCATGTACCATGTGTCATGTACCATGTGTCATGTGTCATGTACCATGTATCATGTACCATGTATCATGTGTCATGTATCATGTACCATGTATCATGTATCATGTGTCATGTATCATGTGCGATATGCGATATGCTATATGCTATATGTTATACGTTATACGTTATATGTTATACGCTCAATGTATTAGCCAGGATCTACAAACTGGGCGTCCAAATTGGCTTTACTTGCCCACGCCCATGGTAACGATAAGTACCCCTTGCCTCGGAGAGTACGAGTACCCCTTGCCTCGGAGAGTACCTTGACCCCACAGCTGCGCATTTTAGTTGCTAAAGAATAAAGTGCGAGTAATAAAGAAAAGCTGCGCCGAATTACTGACCGAACGATTGAATAAAGAAAGTCCGAACAATTGAATGTTGAACAGAAATACGAAAAAAATTCGTTTTAAACTACAAAAAATTCGGCAGTGAAGATATTCATACCATATTTACAATACATGGACAGTCGCGGTTGTATCAATGTAAAAATCAAGTTTTGTGCACACAGAAAACTTGCTGACCGATAAATTTACTTAGTACAGCAAAGACTTTTCAATGGCCGTCTAAAAGAAACTCAAAAAGTAAACAGCCGTCCAAAAGCCGTCATTCCCAAATGGCCGTCTTGAATCAAAACTGGCTGTCCAAAAGACGGCTGGACGGCCCGCTGGCTAAGACCCTGTATACGCTATAGGCTATATACGTTACATATTACCTATACGTTACATACATGTATTCTTACCTTGAAGAGTCAGATGATGAACTGGCTGTTAAACCAACAGTTTTTATGGTTCGAGGTTGATCTTTTACGAAGTTTCTACACGAGGCGAGTTTAGACTCTAAGGCCTGCAACCACAGAAAAATAAACGTCACCCAAATCTCCCGAAGCAATAAGACCATAGTCATTCTTGGTGAAGCAATGATGTGAGTTTTTTAATGCGTAGTAAAATGTTACTATAGGGGTCACAAATAAACAAATAGAACTGTACTATTATTATATCACTATGATAAACATCCCGAGGTCAAATATAAATTGCAAGCCATATTCTGGCAGATTCCTCTTTTGAAAAAGCCGTATTGTTGTCCGCGATCAATGTCATGCATTCACATGGCTTTCTGGTCATATTTGATAACACAGGCAATTGTGGGCCTTAACCCTTTCTGGACCTTGGGTCCACCTTGGGCAAGTAAAATCGTCTGGCGTTGGCCTAGGTAAAATAATAAAAGTCGATCGCGGCCTGGAAAGTGTTAAGGAGAGCGCCTTAATCCTTATTCATAAATGTTCTTATGCCAATTTTACGTGAAACCATAGTCAGTAGATGGTCTGGAAGCTTGTTAATAATTCAATAGAACTCATTATCTATGTTGATCTTGGTTTATGCAAACTGTGTGCACCTTCGTCATCACGTGCCAATTGTATTTTGGGACAATCAACCAATAACAGTCCTTTAAATCTCCATTGTTCAAACTCATGCATGAGTGCTTTGCCGGATCATTCTTATTGGTTGTTTACCTCAATATTCCGCAATACACACGTGATCACGAAGGTGCAGAAACTCGCATAAAGCTAAACAATATCATAGATGATGAGTTCTATTCAATATCTATTGAGTTTCCAAACCATCTATTCTACTGACTATGGTGAAACACGATGGTATATAATTGTTTACCTCCTCTCATCCGTGGAACAATAGCAAAGTCCCTTGCACCAACTTTAATGTTGAACAATGGTCGCCTTACAAAAATTTTACAAGTGTTCCAAACTCACATGTGGCTCATATAAGACCAGATCCAATTCACATGTGAATTAAAACTGGTCACATGTGGCCATGCGTGAATGTGATCATATGTGAATTTGGAAGAAAACATGTGACATTGTTGTAAGTGTGAATGTGGTCACATGTGAATCACATGTAGATTAAATTTGATCACATGTGACTTTGGAATAGAACACGTGACACTGTTGTAAGGGTAAATGTGGTCACATGTGAATCACATGTGGATAAAAATTTGACCACATGTGACTTTGGAATAGAACACGTGACATTGTTGTAAGTGTGAATGTGGTCACATGTGAATCACACGTGGATAAAAATTTGATCACTTGTGACTTTGGAATAGAACATGTGACATTGTTGTAAGGGTGAATGTGGTCACATGTGAATCACATGTGGATAAAAATTTGATCACTTGTGACTTTGGAATATGTGACAGTGTTGTAAGTGTGAGTGTGGTCACATGTGAATCACATGTGGATTGAATTTGATCACATGTGAATCTGGAATAGAACATGTGACATTTTTGGACAGGTATAGTTTCTTACCTAAAGTCTTACATGAAACACAATGGTCTATAATTTCTTACCCCAACTTTTCTTAATAAATCCCCAACAATATTTAACGCCGATATACGCGCGGACGGTGTAAGCGGAGTGCCGCCATTTTGAATCTTTAACGGCGACGTTCCTACAGAATTGAGTTCACTAGTTTTCATATGAAGTTCTTTTTTATTAAAGTGGTGACTTGGAGTAGTACCACCAGTACTTGGTTTTATTTTCTCGTTCACATTCTTTTCTTTACTCCCATCCACGGTTGTTTTCTCGGTCTTCTTTTCTAGCTCGAGATTTTTCTGTGTTCTAACCGCCAGCTCTTGGTGAAGATCTGAAAAAATAAACAGACGTCTCATTACTGGACATTCTTTATAAATGAAAGGAATACCTTTTATCTTTTGTTGAGAGCGGGTGGAATTCTCGCTTTCCTCCAATCTGATTGGTTCCAGCAGCGGACGAAATTTTACGATATTTTGACCGCGGCCCGGAGTCCTACTAAAAATTTAAAATTACTCGCTTTGCTTATCTTTTTGAAGGTTTATTCGAGGTTTTATTGACAAGTTATTATCAGCAATGTTTACGAACGATAGTTGCCATTCAAAGAGTAAATTCTATTAGCCAGTTTTTTATTAAGTTTCGGACCTCCCATCCGATAAATAATATATATATTTGTTTTTTACCGCGGGTCTGTAACTTAATAAAGCAATCTGATTGGCAGAGCCGGAAGAGGTCCTTCAGAAAAAGTCCCTCGGCCTTCGGCCTTTTTGAGACCGTTTTTGATCAAGGTTGATAACTTACCCTAGATCAACATTGATATGAAGGTTGGTCAAGGGTTGATGAGCGATAAACCTTGATCAAGCTTGACACATCAAGTTTGGTGAAGGCTGATGGTTTATTAACCTTGATCATGCTTGATGGCATCATGATAAATCATGCTTGACGCATCAACCATAATCGCACATGATGCATGAAGCTTGATCAAGCTTGATATTTCATCAACCTTTGATCAAGCTTGATATCATGCTTCATCAAGCACGATCAGGTCAACCCTGATCAAGTATGATATATCAACCTCGAACAACATTGATATCAAACATGAACAAGATTGATGTCAACCACGATCACGTCTGATATCAATACAAATCAAGCTGGTCAGCTCAACCATGATCAAGCTGGCCCGCTCAACCATGATCAAGCTGGCCAACTCAACCATGATCAAGCTGGCCAACTCAACCATGATCAAGCTGGTCAGCTCAACCATGATCAAGCTTGATATCAAACATGATCAACTTGAACGTTTTTAGCCATGTACAATATCATACCTCTAGCTTCATCTTTCAATCTTTGAACTGTTTCCACAAGAGTTTCTTTCTCGTCAAGTTCGTTTTCAAGAATAGCGTTCCTTTCTATCGCCTGTGAAAATGCCGGAGTGGCGATCAATCAATGGAGTGGAAAAGGAGTTCGGGTTAACGATATAATGGCAATTTTGCACTGAGCGGAGTGCAATTTGGATTCAAGTCAAACAGGTTATTCTAAAATCGCACGACTTCGTAGCGGGAGTGTGATTTGTAATCACAAGTTTGATTTCCGTCCAAAATTGCACGGCATGAAGTGTAATTACAAAATGTATTTATTCTGAAATCACACAAATTCGCACCACAATCAAATTTATGTAGGATATTTAAGGCGGCATTACGGGGTCAAATCCCATTGCAATTATAAACACCTTCTTACATTGCTTTTAGTTGGTATTGTTCTGACGCAATCATGACGTCATTTCGAGGATGATTTAAAGGTCAAATGCAGTCAAAAATTTTTATCTTATTTTTCTTATTCATTTTTATTTCATTTTCATACTTTATTATTTATTTTATATCACCTTCGGCTCAGTGAATACAGACATGTAATCACCTCGCCTTCGGCGACTAATTGTTAAGTAGTTAACACTATATCATTACCTCGTTTAGTCTTTGTTCAAAGTCCTCTAAAGAGCTCACTGTCGTCCTAAACACAAACAAAGGGTTAAAAAGAATCATAAAACACTCGTGGCAATGTAAGTAAAGGCAACAACCATATATATTGGACATACAGTACTGCTAACAATTCAACCTATGGTTCAGATCGCGTCCGCAACGCGTTCCGAGCGCAAACGCGTTGTGAGAGATTTGGGAAGAGCATCGCAAGATGCGTTCTTAAATTTTGAACGCGCTTTTCATTAGGTGACTTGGGAGTAGTACTGTAGTTAATAAATCATTTTAAGTCAGTTTTGGATGAAAAATGACTGTTATTAAATATCTAATCCATCTACAACACTGGGTAATTGTTTAAAAAATTTTGGAAAACTCGTTGTTAATTCACGAGGAAGACACAAAGGAAATCATTACTGGACATGAAGGGTGTTTTGATATCTTGATATCTGATAAAGATTTCTTCTAGTTTACATATTAACTTTGACTTTTTCGTCTTAAACATTACTGATTTTTAAACGGACTTCGCCAAAGAACTCATTACATGTATATTCGCCCTATTCTCAAGCTATTTACAAACACACAACATACAAACACACGCCTTCGGTTCGTGTTTGTATATCCGACACAACACAGCCGCTCATAATGTAAACAGTTTTAAATGAACAGATAGATAGTCATTACAACAACACATTATAGCATCAAGGTTTTTTTAAAAAAACACCGAGTCATTAGGTTCCACGCGTTACAATAGCCACGACCAATAGATAGTTTCAAAAAATATATGATAAAACAAATTACGAAGAAGATTCGTGATCACATTGGGTTACGTCGCGTCCGAATGATACAGATATAAATCAATTTAATTGTAATTGTTACATATCAAGCCATTACTGTCGATTTCAAATTACCTGTCGACGCGCGGTCTAGTTCGTTGCCAACTTACCAACTACGTTTCCAAGTTCGAAAGTTAGTCGTGAACTTCGCAACGAAGTTCGCAAGTTCCTTTTCAAGGTTCGAAATTGGTGTTATTGTAATAAATTTCCGTAATGTTCGTAGACATAGTTCGAGTTGAAATTACGAGTTACGATTCAGTGTAGTACATCAGTTGATTCCCTCAAAAAGGAAAGGCATCTTTATTACGATAATAATAAACAAACCAAAACAAAAGTTTGTTCCGTTTCGGAAATTTGTTAGAATTTAAATAATAATTCCCGCTGCATTTGCTCGTGAAGTTTGTAACGACAAGGATCTCTACTGTGATTTGAAACATGAAGTCTGAAATTTGAAACACGAATTCTGCTGCTGACGGCAAAGTTGCTAGCTTCATGGGGACTCTGTACGAACTTCGTTTGGAAGTTCACGACCAACATCCGAACTTGAAAACGTAATATCAAGTTGGCAATGCGAACTTCGAGACCGCGCGTTGAAAAGTAATCTGAAATCGAAATAACTGAAAGAACATATGAAAAGTATATGATATATGAGAATGGGAATAATATATGTAAAGTTCCACAACTATATGAACGCAATATGGGGGCCGTAAAGAGGTTGTAACATAATTTGGATACAAGCTCGCGAAAATTCTCTTGTAAATCACAAATATACGTTGGATGTTTTATTATAAAATAAAGTAAGATCACTAAATCACAGCCGCTCCCACAAATCGCCTTTCAATATACTCACACTGAGCACCACTCTCACAACCCTCTTTCATCCAAGTCACTTATTTTTAACCCTATTCGTGCATACCCATGGCATTTACATGCATTTTAATAATTACGCTAAATCAGTAATTCCCAACGCGTCTGTTCAGAAAACTGCACTAATCTTACGGTGCCGTCATTTGGCGGATTACCATATGCACGATTGTGTGTTAGCATGAACGCACGGACATAAAGAAATAGTACGGCCTAAATAGCCACATATCATCTACACCACCCCTCATAAGGCTGAGTCTATACATTATTGTGTACTCAAAAAATACTTTAGGTGCTGCGTATATAGGTAGTACAATATCAAACAAACAGTGAAACGATTATATAAGCTGTTAAATGTGTATATTATATAAACAGTTCAGTTGCTACGTAGGCAGTACGAAATCCAAAATCCAATGCAATACAGTGAAGTGATCGCAAAATGTCAAATGTGTAAATTAAGTTTAGGTGCTACGTGCAAATGGTTTTTTCACCGGTGGAGAAAAAAGGACCTTTGCTTACAACGCTAACTTGAACATTTACGGCGGCCGCACTGTGAATAACGGTTCAATATAACAGTGTAATACTTGACGGAAATATTAAATACTTCTGTTCCGTTATCACTTCAAAAAAGCAAAAAAACTTTTATGGACGAGACACTCGAATATATAAAACTTCATCACTATAGCATTAACCAAACCGAACGTATATCTGGAGGTTTTCTGAAGTATGTAAGTTCTTGTGATATTTCCAGTATGCACTGTAACAATTGTTTTAGATTGATAAAAATCAAGACCTGATCGTATCTCTCTATATCGATTGTACCCCTGCTCATTTATAATATAAGAAGTAATTTCATGTAGTCTCGTATTAATTAATGTATATACATATCGTCTACAATCCAGTTACTGATTGCAACTACAAAATACGATTAACAAATCTATCTGCATCAATCTCTATTGCAGTAAGGCCTGGTTTTCACTAGCGACATAAGCATAAGCACAAGCTAAAACAAAAGACAAACAAAGAAATGCAGTGAAGTGTGCGACATAAGCATCGACATAAGCACAAACATGAGCATGAGACTTTAAGCGTAAGCTAAGGTAGAACAAAAGGAAATCAATAAAAAATTCTTTCTTTGTCTTTAAAATCTCCAGAGTAACATTATACTTTGTTTTCCTGGTTATGCTTATGTTATTGCTTATATATGGTTACAGTATTTACTAGATGAGAAAACGAGCCTTCTTCGGGTTTAGATATATACTAAGTATAAAAGACATGACAGCGGACTACCTCAGACTGATGCCCGTGATTCGACTACACGTTTACCCTTGGATAACGTACATCAAAAACGCATTTAATATCGTTTCTGTATCAATGTTTGAATATTGAGGAAAACCTCTTGGTGTTTTTATGACGCAAGCCAATAAGGCCCGCACAGACTGCAAGAAACGTGAAGGAGGAAATCTTGAGAGATCGCGCGAACACCTATCAACACGCTTTCTCTGGGATTCATCACACACAAAAACAAGTAGAAACGTGTGCATAAGCACACGTAGATACGGTTACCATGACAACAAAGTGTTATAATCAAAGCAAACAAATAGTACCAAAACAGGATATCATCAAAGATTACCAATGTTTGTTTAATGTAATATTGCATTCTTACAGGCCCAAGTGGGTATTAAACCCGAGAGGAAAGTGCTCAGTAAAATGGAGAAAATGAAGCGTTTTGGATTTGTTTTGTGATACAGAAGCCATGTCAAGTGAGCATTTTGGAAAATTTCACGGCAAATATCTTTGATTGAATGACAAAATAAACAACTTGATCGAATAATGAGTTAATCCTGAAGATTATCGAATGAATTTAAGGAATTTAAAACACGAGAACCGCAGCGCGTACTGTTATTACAACAAACGTTATGAAACAAGATAAACTTCGCAAGCACGCAAATTGTAAAAAAATCGAATATCTCACAAAAGATGTATCTACATTAGCCAAGTATCTCGGATTTTGCGGCCTAAAGAAATCGTAAATTTATTGAATTATATGGCGATGTTACAATGAGCTTATAGCAATAATGTTTGACTTTATTAAGGGCATTAGGTTAAACCACAATGGAGGGGTGTTTCTAATAAGTATCTACGGCAAATAGTACCTCGCAAGCGCAGCAATTGCATCAGTATCTAGATAAACACATAGCTTCAGTGTCTGGGATTACTTTACCGTAAAATTAGTTCAAGAAAATTAATGAAAAGCACTTAATCTTCGGAATGTGTTTAAGATCCTGGTACTATCACGGAATAACAAATGAAAAAAAGTTCAACTCAGGTCAGAACTTTTCAAGTTTGTGTTCTAGTGCATATCGCATTAGACATTTTGTCCGCCATTACCTTGGCCAGTAAACTGCATGTTAATTAGCAAAACAGGCAATAAACACGCTGAACTGGAGAGACGTTGGACAGCTGAGTGGGCCTTCTATTCATTCCCTATCCTATGCTATCAACGTACAGTACATTGCAAGGGTGTTTGTGTCGGTGTTTTCTTGGGCGTAAAATCTTAGAGGGTGTCCTCCACCGGAAGGTGTGGATGGAGTGGCTCCATAAAACACCCAGGCAGAATTGAAGTGATTTAGCATAACCATTATTGAATTCTCACTCACGATAATCAAAGAAAGATCACACATAGAATGAGTTACTGTGCGTACATGACAGCATATATAAGTGCTGTTCCCTATTATCTATGCTTCAAGTGGAGCCTAGGGCTAGTGCTTGAACAGCCATAGTTACAGTAGGTACCCTGCTGGTGTTATTAAATCTTGTGTAAACATTACAGAGCAAACCTCATTTATTAAATATACCAAACATTTGATTGGCTTAATCTCCTATTACATATACAGTACTGTACAGTACTCACTCTTGATTCTGGTGGAGCGTGTGCAATATAAGTTATATGCCAGTTACTTCTTACAGTTACTCTGGCTAACACCATACTATTTTACTCAACAATCTTGAGTGTTGGTATTGACAAGACTATCTGCCTATGTCTCTGATTGTCTCGGTAATCCATTTAACTGAGCAATCCACTTTATTTTTTTTTACCCTGTTCAATTCTTTAACACCAAATGACTTTACCATTTTTAAGAAGAGACTCTTGAGTGCTGTATACAGTACATGGCTGAGTTTGGACTTTTCACCTAAACAAACCACTACTATTTCACTTCAAAGCTGGCTAAACATTGTTGATGAGTGTTATCTTGAACATTAATTAGCTTACATTTTGGTGATGTCACAACCAGGGAAACTGTGGAGAAACAATTTCTGTGTGACTGTGTTTGGAAGACTACAGCTATATTTGTGTAACTCACTCTGGGCAAATAGCTAATGACAAATCATGTTAAAATCTCACATTGTAACAAAGTCTTCGATACACAGTAAAAAATTTGCATTGGTTGTGTTGTCACACCACTCCCACAAATATTCAAGATGGCAGTCATTATAACAAAGAAAGATACCATACAACAAATCTGTAAAGTAATCAATTTATTTTTATTATTAAACAGTTTTAGAAGTTCTTTCTTGTGAATACTTATCAATATATGTGAAGTATAGAGACTAGTTATAACTTTGGGCTTCCTATAATATTAAAAACGTCTCAGCCTCGTTGGTTACTTAAGCATGCATGGCAAAACACCAATTTAATGAGGCATTTATTAAATATTGATATAACAAGCAGACAAAATATGCCCAACACTAAATTCTAGTGTTTATAGAAATCATGAAATGTGTTATTCATTCATTAGTTTATTCCCTGGAATATATAATTATTTATTAAGAAAACCATTTACAGTAGAATCTATTCTCCATTGACTAAATATCTCTTTGAAAAGTATGAGTATGTAAAATCTGGTTCTTTTTATTAGCACAAAATTGGTCAATTAATGAAAGGTTTCCACAGTAATTGAAATAATATTGCAATCTTATTCAGCAAATTACTAAATTATGCTCTAGTATCGGTAGACTATATATTTACAGATTATATACACCATGTTTCGAACAAATAAAAAATATGGTTTCTAATTTGCATAAAAATATATCAAACACTGCATAATTCTTCTTCCTCTATAAATAAACTAAACATATGCAAACAAGGGGTATGATAATGCCCACAGGTACTGTAGTTGTTTTCTTGGTACATTAAGCTATCTCAGACTGTTTAGCAGACTGAAATAACGATTGAGCGGGTCACCTTTAGACACCATCACAGCATGCTTGGTAAAATCAACTGTTTTAGTCTTAAAATTGATATAACACATATAAAAACCCAACTGTTTGTCAGAATGAAATATGCAAAGTTATTTGAAAAGCAGCTGGAAACAATAAAATTGTGCATTCAGAATTAATAAGTTTTAACTTGAATTCACATAATTTTACCCACAGAGTAGGGATGATTTCATGAAACAAGTAATGGATTTCTATTTCCTTAATAATATTGCACCTAATACTTACAGAATTAGAAAAATTGTGAAGTGAAATTCATTTGAAAATGAAAGTACCAGTCCACTCAGGTACCAAATATTTTTAAAAAGATTGCTGTATTACTTCTATGGTAACCTTTTTAATATAGAGCAACCAAAAATAAATGGTTTTACCCTAACTGTCCTAGACTAAAAATTCCATACCGGTATGTCAAGTGAAAAGGTTAACTCAGTCTGTGTATTTGTGATTTTCATCTTGATTCAGTGTTAGAAGCTCAATAACGTCTATAATATGCCCGATGATTTGCTAGTCTGGGGTAAAATCTGCCAGGAAAAGTGCCAAGAGGTTTTTCCAGTGTTTTGTCAGTGAAATACAGTATATGGTTTGTTAGACAAAGAAACCCTTGTTTGGCAGCTGGTTGGAGCCACCACTGCTGTGAATGATGTAAACTCTCTCATGTTTTTGCAAAGAAAATAACAATCAAGCAGGCCATTTTGAGAAAGCATCACAGCATGCTTCCTAAAATAACTTTAATTGTAATTTTAGGTACTGGTATTGTAGAACTAGAAACAACTAACTGTTGACTAAGATTATTTGTCTTTGCCATTAACAGGATATTCAAAGAAGCTTGAAACACAAATTTGACAGTTCCATGTTTCATTGATGGCATGTACATGTACAATACACTGTCAATGTGTATTTTCTAATAACAGCAACTTACACTTTTTCAACTATTTCTACCAGGAGATGAAGTTATTATTAAATGCTTAATTTCATTTCTAGTTTTAATGGATTTCTATTGACATAGAGTAATACAGTGTAATACTTGCAGAATTACTGCAGCAACAATAAAAACATGGAATTGAGTTGAAAATGAAAGCAGTCACTAAACCTTACTGGTATTTTGAAAATTTAGAACAACTTTTTTAATTAAATGAGCGCCAAAAAGTAATATGACAGGACCGGTGTGTTTTGATGATGAAATACCATCTGTAAAAGCAAGTGTCTGTCTTCCTGATAGACATTTTTATAAGAACCCTTCGGATGGCATGAAATATTCATGTGATTACGGTGATAAAAATAGATAGCTCATTCATTATGGAAAACAGTAGAACATTTTTGACAAAGAAAATCATGACCAAAACACCACACATAGTTGAATAAAAACTAAAGGCAAATTATTAAGTAAACATAAGGGATTTAAGTGACAATATTGACTTTTTTTAAAAAAATGGATCACAAAATGTCTTGATTTTATAAGTGCAGGGTTTAAAATCGCATTTTTAGACTACTTT
>JAOBAZ010246064.1:0-16478 GCA_026546875.1 Pteroeides caledonicum
TGTCTGTCTGTCTGTCTGTCTGTCTGTCTGTCTGTCTGTCTGTCTGTCTGTCTGTCTGCCTGCCTGTCTGTCTGTCTACCAGCTATTATATTTCTTTCATTATTTTATGAAAATTAGCTCCTGGGGGAAATTTCTTTCATCCATAATTGACAGAGCTGTCACTAAAGCCACAGAGAATGATGTCCATTTTCGTGAAGGACTTCCAATCAATTATCTCGGTTACATGGGCTTTAGCAAGGTTAGTCCAAATTTTTTTTACTTAATTTTAACAGAAGCATGTAATCAATGCAATTTGATTGTAATCTTTTTGTACTTACATTTATTTGTTTTTAAGAATGAAAAGAACAGTGAGCTTCTTGGATTTAATGGTGACATAAACAGTGCATTTAAAAAACTTGTGCCAAAGCTTGATAAAAGCGATCTTGAGAAGCAACAGAGTTTTGAAGAAAAGTTGAAAAAAATGTTCACATCTTTAACACAATATTTGGATCCACATTGGGGAGCTGATTATCTTGGAACATCATTTATGGGAAACAGATTAGCACCTACATTATCTGAGAAAGAAGGTGGACATAGGTCAAAGTTGTCTTTATATGTTTGTTGTTTCAGAGTAATTAGAAATTTTATTAACAGGAGCAGATAAATATTTTCTGATTTGAGGGAGGGGTGCTTGTTCTCCTCGAGTATGTGTACTGGTCAAATGTGTAAATTTCCAAAAGCCTGGTAATAGTAAGCTACAGTATTGGCTTCATCTTCAATTTTTTCTGGTTCTAAAAGACTTAGGGTTACCCCTTATAGCCAGCCACCAGGAAATCCATCCCTGAACTTTAATGTACAAGTCATGTAGATTTATATAATTGAAATTAAGGATTGGTATATGATCTTTGGTTGGTTATGAGTGGAGCTTATTTTTCATTGGCAAATAAAATTGTCCCATGTTAACTTAGAATGGAATACAATAAAGGTAAAAGCCTTACCTGGAGACAGGCCTACCCTAACCATTTTTTACCACTCTGGCCTGTACCAATAATTAACAATAATTGTTGGCAAACACAGTTGGAGCAGCTGGCTAGTTAAAATATTTACTGTCAGATAATTAAATGGAAATATCAATTGTGGCAATTAGAGAGCTTAAGCATGCGACGTTTTTGACAACACAGACATATCACACATACAAACAATTCGCTGTGACTGATGGCGTCAACCATTCTTGATTGAAATCATGCATGTGAAACTGTATCGACTGACGTGCTTGAATTCAATCAAGAACAGCTGATGCCATCAGTCATGGTGGAGTGTTTGTGCATGTGACATCCGT
This sequence comes from Pteroeides caledonicum, assembly GCA_026546875.1. Classification (NCBI taxonomy): domain Eukaryota; kingdom Metazoa; phylum Cnidaria; class Anthozoa; order Scleralcyonacea; family Pennatulidae; genus Pteroeides; species Pteroeides caledonicum. The sequence continues at coordinate 1,319 of JAOBAZ010246064.1, forward strand.
GTTGTCAAAAACGTTGGATGCTTATAGCTCTCTACTACCAGTATATGGTACTTAGTGCTAGCTACCATGAATGCAACTTCCTTTGTTAGACAAGTGTTCCACTTCACATTTCTCCACATGATGAATTAGATTTTCTAATTTTCATTTTTTCTTTTGCAAAGCAAATAACAAAGTTCCTGATGAGAACAGTATGGTTCAGATGACTTATCCAGAACATGTCAGAATTGTTTTTAGCAAACCTGGTGATGAACTGAATCAAGAAGATGAGGATGATGATGATGATGATGAAGAGGATGATGAAGATGAAGACGAGGAAGAAGATGGAGAGGAAAATGGAAAAGAAAATAAAGAAAAAAGTGAAGATAAAGATAAAGAGGAGGTAGAATAGAAAAGACATTTGTATACAGTCATTTAAAATGTTAAACACATGATTGCATTACATTTACTGTACCTTGAAGTTGAAACTGTTAAAGTGACATCAAAGTGCTGCAAACAGTTAAAGTGACATCATTACTGGTAATTAGTTTTAATATTTTACCTAGGTTAAGAAGAAGAAATCCAAAGCAGACCCAAAAAAATTAAAAGAAGAAAAAAAGGGGAAACAAGGAGCAGAAAAGAAAACAAAAAAATCTAGTGTATCATCAAAGAAAGAGAAAGAAAAAGATGGAAAGGACAATGAAGAAGATGAGGGTGAAGAAATGGAGGAAGGTTCTGAAGATTTGGATAAAAATTTTGATGGAAAACCATGTATTGTTGTTCAACATTCTCTTCAAAATGATGTAAATAATGATGTTCAAATGGTAAGATTGTTTTGGAATTTACATATTACTAAACTTTTGTAATCATGATTTCGCATGAACTGGGCAAGCAGATGCGTACGGTACTACTAGCTACTGCTTTGGCTCCTCAATTTTAGGAATATACCGATTTTCCAAGTAAAATTATCTGGTTCTTTACTCTTTTTGGACCAATCTCTGCCTTAGCCAAGGAAAATTGTCTGCCACAAAAGTCAACTACTGTACAGAAAGTTAAATGACTTACAATATTAAAAGTTGAAAAATAACATTAAGATTTTTAACATTAAGGGTTAAGATTTTTGCATGACTATATTTTAGGGTTTGGCTAGCATCTTGAAACAAAATATAGGGTAAAACAAGACAAAAATTATATCACAGGTTACCAGTAACTCATTATCATCTTGTTTTAACTCATTTTTTGGGTTCTAAGATGTCAATCTTTGATGTGTGTTTGTAACTTGTATAATATACATATTGGGTGACTTTTGCCGGAAAATCTCTTATCACTGTTTTTTAATGTTATCTGTTGATTACTGTTAACTAGATGCCTGGTATTTTGGAATTCCCTGTGCATTTCAGTGATGCATTATTGATTTTACATCGTAGCACCAGCCCTGTATCTTTGAAAGATTTGCCATTGACTGATGAAGAACGTGTTGAGCTTGCTTATTCATTGTGGTGTGAAGGCCTCCTTGAAGTGAAGGATGCTACTTAGGGTAATGACCAGATGATTTGCGTTTCTGTTAGCTTGGTTGCCAGTGATACAACAAGAGTTGAGAAAATGTGTATTGCAAATATTGTAAAGTGTGTTTAATGTCATGAGGAAAATAGTTGTGTTAAGTTATTAATAAATTATAATACATTAATATACTTGTAATACAGTTTATGGAGACATTGTTCATTTGTTGGTTATACAGCATGACAAACACAGTAATTAATATACTAAATATTAATATATAATACCTCTAAAGGATACAAAACCACCAGTGTACATGCATGGCAATACCCAGAGTAAATAAATGCTTGTCTAATTATATCAAGTTTATTAAATGAAATACTGGGCTGAGTTGTTCAAAGGTGGGTTAGCGCTAACCCAGGGTTAAACGTTAATCCACTGTTTTAATTTAGTGTGTTAGAACCCACACTTTTCTATAAAAATCCACACAACACTTGACCCAATTCACAACAGTTCTGTTAAAAAGCAACAAGTTTTTAACAGCCAGGCTCCAATAATTTTGCTTCTCAACTTTTCACTAATCCCGGGTTAAGCTAACCTTGCTTTGAACAACCGGCCCCTGGTAATTAGCAAAAGTACATTTCATTTTGGCATTTGATAAATAATTTGAGGACGAAAGAATGCAGTTTAAAAATAGTTATTCATTTTTTTTTACATTAGTTTTCACCCACATCACAATAAACTAGTTATATGACTGACTTTACAACTTAAGTTTTTGTTTTGTTTAATTTCATTTAATAGACTGCTAGCATCAGGGCCTCCACTTCACATCTTTTACACCTTGAAACTGTCTTTTAAGTGAGTGAGGATCAGCCCAGTTTGAATTCATATATGATACATCTTCATCTGCTTCCAGTTTCTACATTTTATAATAAGAAAATCGAATTGAAAAAATTGAAACAATTGATTTTGAGAAAATCAAACCCTGTGTACATGTCAAGATTGTATGGGCTCCAAATATATTAAGTGAAGAGTTTGGTAAACAGCAAACAATGACTTGTTCATTTGGAGACCACCCAAATTAATCTTTTATAAGTGGGCTACCTCAGATGTAGCCTATAGATACCCTTTTATAGGTAGATTATCTGGAGTTATTCACTTACCCACTGGAGTTTTCTCTGGGTAGGTAATGAATTAATAAGTATACCATATTTTAATGAACACAACAAACCTTCAGTTCTTCTTGTTTCTTATAAGCATAAGCCATCATTTGTTTTTTATCTTCCTCACTAAATACTGGTTCTCTTCCTGGGATCCCTTGTCCTTTCTAAAAGTAACAAAATTTCACATTTACTGTACCATTTTTTGTCTGGCAGACTTTTTGACTACATAGGAGTAATGACTATTAAACCATTAATAACTGAAGGTTTCTCCTGACAAATAAAAATGTCTGGTGTTAACACCTTATTAGTGGGTGTATCTGTTTAGTGGCTGTTTGTGGTCAGTACCACAGTACATTAAAGTGTGTTAAGTACTGTATAAAGTACTCTTGATTGCAGCTGGCACTAACAAAGATAGCTGAAACTGCAAAAATCTTCACACATACAATACCTTTTGAAGTTTAGCAACAATTTTAGTTTTTTCATTTTTTCCAATATAATCTTCGAGTTTCTTTGATTGTTGAAGTTCCTTTCCTGCCCACCATAACTGAGCCATTTCTTTATCAATTACTTGAAGTGAAGCCTAAAATGGTAATTTTCTGACATGTTATATATATTTTTGGGCACTTAACCCATTGGCAGGCAACGTTTTGCCAGATGAGTAAAATTTTTTATAACATTTAAATTCTCGTGAGAGCAACACTGTAGCTGTTTAAATACCTGTGTACCCGAGAGATCTTCTGTGTTTTCAAATTCTTCTTGAATTGGGTCATGTGGTGGTAACCCCATTGGATAAACTATCATGACTGCACCTCTTAATTTATCAAGTGCATCTTTCACAATATCTTTAGTTAAACATTTCTTTGCTAATACATTATCCTAGAATAATAATACCATCACTGAGTTATATTAGAATTGGGAATTAGGTTTAAAAGGTTCATGACCATCACAATAACTGATATCTAGGTTGGTACTCAATAGACGTAATAATTTTCTACACTGCAGAAAGTCTCAAAGCTTGGGTATATTTTTATTTTATAAAATTACCAACCTTTGACACATCAGCACTTGCTTCACTTCTTGTTCTGTTGATAATACTAACCATGTTTTCTAAAGGAGCTTCGAAAATTATCAAATGAAACAATTGTTACTGCAGTGGACTAATATTACAATATATTCTTATTTGGGCACAATCCTGGGAATTGCTACTGATAAAATTTTTCCTTCAATCCAAAGGGAGAGATAAAAACAATTAATACAGGATGGAGCCACAGAATAAGAAGTAAACAGAAGGCTGACTTACTGGTAGTCATGGAACATGTCACCCTATATTTTATGTAGTTTACTGGCCAAAGCAGAAGACCAACCAGTTCAGTTTGTTTATTGGCTGTTTTGTTAAAAAATGCTGACTTTTTTGAGGGCTGTGTATGTGTCAGCAGTTTGAACTTTGTAAGGTGGTAAATCATAGCTCTAATGAATAGGGGTGTGGACATTAAATGGAATGACCTACTGTAGCAAGATACCAGATGTACCCATTTGTCCCTTCCTAAAAATAATGACTAAAGAATGACTCTTAAGGTGGATTTCCAATCAGTGTAAAATGTCACACAATCGACTTTTTGTGATACATATGTCTTCTCAACCACATTTTATTTTGTGAAACATATATATACCTTTTCCATTTCTTTTGCTCATAGGATCTTTACACATGTTAAACCCTCCACTGGGAATACATTTATCTCCCCATTCATCATGTAATTTTAAATCACTGATCTGTTCTTCTGTCAAACCTTGCATGTTTGGTGGTAAACTAGTGCCATGTTTTGACAACTCCTCCATTTCTAACAAGACAAAATATTTACTGACGTTTCGTCGCCACACGAAAAAAACGAAACGACGAAACGTCAGTAAATAAATTTTATAAGAATATCCTTGTCATTGGTTTTTTGATGTCTCTATCAGTGAGAGTCTTAAGCTGGGTTTTTATATTTATTCTGAGAATACGATTTCCACCTGGCAAATCATTGGCTGTTATTTTAAAAGACAAAATATCATTTGAAAAGCAACAAGATATGGCATTTCGAAATAAAACTCGGTAAAATAATTTCAAATATTTTATAAAACATTGATATCTTTATAACATAGTTTTTAAGAATTTTTATTCAATATACTGTATAATTTATAGTCATTTTACCAACTCACCATAATGGAGTCTTTCGATTTTTAGCCGTCCGTTGTAAATTTCAGTAAGTTCAGGAATTAAGTCAGAAAGTTTAGTTTGACAGGTAGTTTCATAAAGGAATTGACTTTCATCACCTTTCTTAATATGGAGAATAACCATTTTTTTATCACTAATTGTCTAATAACAAACTTTGTTTTCCTTTTTTCAATTTCAATTCAAAATGGCGTCTTCCAAAGCTATTTTGTTGCCATAACAACAATGGGGGTGACCGCTGCTTGTAAAAGCAGCGGTCATATTTGGTTTAAAATTCGCGCGACAGCCGAACAGACATGATACACTTTAAATGTTTGTTTCAAATTGTATTTTACAGAAAAATATCCTGAAATAGATTATCTGACAAGTTTTTCTGGTATTATTCAGTTCCAGGAGGTTGGATATTAATATGAGATTGGTTATGTGTGGCAGAAAATTGAGGTGGGGGATAATTTGGAGGGGTATATATGGCTGGAGTAAATGGTGGAGGAAAGGCATGTGTAGGTGGGGGTGGTAGATTGGGAGGGATACTTTCAAGTATTGGGGGAGGTGACAGATTATTAGGGATATTTTGAACCAAAGTAGGTGGAGGGAAAGCATGCATAGGTGGGGGTGGTAGATTAGGAGGGATACTTTCAAGTATTGGGGGTGATGACAAATTATTAGGGATATTTTGAACCAAGGTATGTGGAGGGAAAGCATGCGTAGGTGGGGGTGGTAGATTAGGAGGGATATTTACAAGTATTGGGGGTAATGATAGATTATTAGGGATATTTTGAACCAAAGTAGGTGGAGGGAAAGCATGTGTAGGCGGGGGTGGTAGATTGGGAAAATGATTTACCCCTAAAGACGAAGGTGGGGGATATGGGTGATAAGTGTGATGTGTATTGTCTAGCATTGGTGGTGGTATATTAGGATCCACAAGACCTTGGGGAGCATTTGTTAAAATGGTCTCTTGTTGATAACTGTTATATGAAGGAGTCTGATCCAAGTTGTTCTGTATATCTCTTGGTTCTAAATTAGAGTTCTCCTGCTGATCTCTTTCATTTTTCCATCCAGTTTTCTTGGAAATTCTGTTTTCGTTTTTAGAGTAAAATGATGGTGGAGCAAATTCTGGGTTCCTTTCATCTTGAGGTTTGTAACTTGGAGCTTTTGGTTTTGGTTTGTCAAGCAATGTTAAGTCTATGGAAAAATAATTACAAAAATATTGAGGTGGTATGTTAGGATCCACAAGACCTTGGGAGCATGAAAGGTTACTGTTGGGTACTATAGAGTTAACCTTTTTACCTCTCAAGACTTCCTTATTAAGAAATAACATTGTTTGGTGTTAGAGTAATATAATAAAAGAGCTGTTTTTAGGAGGCTTAGGGTGAAAGGGTTAAAGAAGGCAAATGGCCAGATAACTATGGTCCAACTTTTTCCTTCTTAGAGCTCTTTGCTTGATAACTAAAATTACCTTAGACAAAGTAAAATACCCGTACTAAAGAAGGTGGCTCCAGGCAGTAAAGTAGGTTAATAAGAAAGAATTCATTTCCTGTTGTAATGCAAAAAGAGTAAAATTAAGCAAAGAGCAAAGGGTTAATCGAGAAAAAAGACCAAGGGTTAAACTGGCACCATATAATTTAGTAAAACCAGGATGTTGCTCACCAAGCTTTTTCTTTTCCCATTTATTTGGGTTCATAATCTTTGTGCTTTTATTTCTTATTCTCTCCAACATATTACCAACAACAATTCCATTTTCATCTTCTTCTGGTGATATTTCCTGGCTAAATTTGTCTGGTTCCATCACATTAGGTGTTATGTTGTTTCCTTCTTTCTCATCTTCTCCACCATCATCTATTGCTATTCCTTGTTCTTTTAATTTTCTTAACTTTCTTTCCTTTACTTTTTGTAATCGAGCATCCTTTGCAGCTTGTCGTTTTGCAAGAAGTTTTGCTTTGTTGTCTCTTTGTTGTTCAGTCTAAAGGATACATCACATTGAAAAAAATCAGTAAGTTAAAAAACCAATACAATCATTTATAAAAAGTTTCAGTAATGCAAAATAATTTAATAAAAATATTTTATAAAAATAATCATAAAATAATTTGATTAATTTTAGAAATATTTACTTGTGTTCTAAGCTTTTTTAAAAGTGATTGTTGTTCTTGTCTTTCTTCCTCAGCTTTTGAAAATTGATAATAACCAACACCATGGTCTCGGGTTTCTGAAAAAACAAGCATAAGCAGTTGTTTTTGAGTTCATCCATTGCCACTGGAAGGTTTTCCCATGATGGGTAAACTTGTCTAGCATATTAGATATTATTGTAAAATCTTTTTGGCTCAGTTCACTACCAATAGGTTAAAGCACTGAGTGTCAGTTAAACTTCAACCCACTTAACCCAGTAACCAGATGATCTGCAAACATGGAAAGGACTGGCACTAGTTGTCAAATAGAAATCCATTTTTCGATCAAAACAGCTAATTTTCTCTGGAATTATACTTTGCTTTGTCCCCAAATTTATGGCAGACTTATAATTTTGTTTATTGAAGTTTCAGCAAGTTCCATCAATGAAAAGCAAAGATATAAGTGATGAAAAACAACAAAATGGATTTCTATTTTCTCGCTAGTACCAGGCCTTTTCCTCATGGTCAGACCACCTAGAAGGCTGGGAAGTTTTAACTTGCCAAGTAAAATCATCTGGCATTAGAGAATGCAAGTAAAACCTGTTAAAAAACCAGTTAAAAACCAGTTTCAGCCTTCACTGCTAATAACAGCTATTAAAAGGTAAATGATGGCATCCTACCAGAAAATAAAACATCTTGGTAATGTACTGGTCCAACAGGTTTATCCAAAGTTTCTTCAACTTCTTTCTCCCATTTTTTTCTAATCATTTCTCTTCTCATATCATCAGAAAGTAAAGTAGGAAAGCTGAAAACAAAAAAACAGAGTGACAGGGACTTAAATAATAAAAACAGTGATATATGTGTATCACTATTTAAAAATATGTATTTTAAAGTTAATGTATTTCAAACCTTGTATTTTGTGTTGGCTTGGTTTCCTCATTACGTTTTACTGATACTTTATCTTTTTCCTGCATTAATGATAGGTCCCTTTTTAAACATTTTCTTGAACGACCAAAGGAGTCCACATAATCAACCCTAAAACAACAAAGTTTTTTTTACTATTAACCATTTAGAGGCAACAACTTGGCAACATTGGTATTAACTAAAGCGTTAATGCTCAAGACTCCCTTATTATTATATTCTAACTCACCATTCATCATCTGAGTTTATTAATCCAGTTGTGGTTTCATTTGGTCTAACAATGTCTTCAGTTTTATTTTCCTAAAAAATAATATAATTCGAAATAACTTTCTATGAATCAAACTGTAAAATAGTATTTAAATAATATTTAACCTTGGATATGGTTTTTTGATGAAAATCGACAAGAAACCGTCCATCTTGATCCTCCTCATCTGAAGGAACTAATAAGAATAAAGAATTCTTATCAATGATTATAAATTACTAACTTAAATTATATAAATATAAACTACAGTATAATTAATTTATTAAACATAAATTATAATTACTGGTAATTCAATTTTTTTTAATTTTTTAATTTTTAATTTTTATGATTACCTTCAATTTCACCAGCTGATAATTTCTCATAAATAGCAGATTTTGCTTCTAACATCAATCTAATATTTTTTCAATAATTACTAAATTAGAATTAGCATTAAATATTATATTAATTATATAATATCAATAACTGTGATAAAAATATTAACCTAGATTTTTCCAGCTTTTCATCATATACACTCTCATCTGAAGATTTTTGCAGCTCTTTTTGCCCTTCCTTTTTCCCTTCTTTTTTCTTTTTTTGCCAGATTGGTGGTTTCCTTGCTAAAGAACTGTCTACTTTTTCCTTCTTAAATTGTGTTTCTTTACGATAGAGCTCCGCTTTAAGGTCAACCAGCTAAATACAGAAACACTCCGAGTAAGACTACAACGAAAAACAACATCAAAACGTTTTTATTATAAACAAAAACTTACCGAAGATTCATTGACAGAAATCACTCTTTTGGTCGCCATGTTTACATATGGCTAGATGATAATTGTTACCCCCCGTGATAATGTTTTGGTCAATTACCTACCCCTGAATAGCAAGATGGCCGCTTCAACTGAATTTCTTCAGTAAGTTGTGTTAAAATTTATGTCAGTAACATGAAAATAATTCCCTTTTTTCTTTTATAAATTGCGTAAACATTGTAATATTTACATAATATTTACCATAAAGTTAGTTTTTAACATATTTCAATCTTTTTAGTTTAAAATTATAAACAAGGTTTTAACCATCTCCCACGTGGGATATTAAGAATTTACAAATTGTATTAGGAATGACAAATTCTTGTGGAAAAATACAGAGTATTACATTATATGGCAATAATTCAGCAGCATTGAACTTTGTATTTGTATTCTTGTTTGTTACAGTTACTTTCTTGAGTTTAAATTATTAAAAAATCTAATGTCATATTTTAAACATAAGAAGACGTGAATTTCATTGTTTGGATAAATAACAGATTTTATTTTTAAAGGTTGGTAAGCAGACACAAAGAAGACAATGACAAGCTCTTTGAAAAAACCAGTGATGATGATGGAGATGTAAGTCATCTCTTTAGTGCTGTAGTAACTTTAAAATAACAGCTGAACTAATTGCTATAGAATCGCTGAGCATTTTTATGAAATATAAGAAAATGGTACTTTGAGTAGTGCAGTAGGGTGAAGTTAGCATTGTTTTGTTCCCACTATGTGTTGTAACTCCAAGTGCTTAGTTTTAGGAAGGGCATGCATTTATGCATGTAGCTGAAAAAATACTGTCTCATCAGTACTATAGAATCATATGTGATCCATAGCATGGTCATATTTAGCCCTAGTGCAACTAGTTTGCATAACAAAACAAGTTGCTAAGCAGTGATATGCAAATTACGTGCACTAGTGCTGGATCCAACCATGTATAGGCTCATCCAACTTTTTAAGCTAGAAACAAGGATGGAAAAGCACTCTACATTTAGAAAGTATAAAAAAATACTCCAAACTCTGATTTTTGAAGGTTCATTTTTAAGAATAGGTTTTCAAATATTTCTTTACCAGACAGATAATGAAACACAACATGAAGAGCTGCTAAAAAATATCAAATTGCTTGGGAAGAAAAAGAAGGAAAGGAGGTATAGTTAACTATTAAAATTAAAATGCTAGTGAAGGAGATGTATGATCAGTTGGAAGATCGTGTGGTTAAATGTTGGGGGATTGTTGTTGATTTATTATTAAGAAATTAAGACCAGGAAGAGGAGGGAAAGAAGAGGATGGAATGGCAGCAAGCAAAAAGAGAGAAAATATAATGTTTATATTGTTTTGTAGACATAATGGCCCTGTAAGATCAGAACCAAGTCAACAAGTTTCAGAGTTTAATCTACAATCAGGTTTGTAATTTAAGTTTCCAATTGTTTTTAAACAAAATATACCAACGGGGCTTCAAATTTGCGGTATCCCAATATCCTGGTGATACCACAATTTAAATCAGGATACTGGAAATCACAAGCCCAGTATCCCGAGGGATACTAAAAAAATTCTGTTAAAGACTGAACTATGGTCGTAGACAAAACTATTGTGACTAAATATGTGGCTTGCATGTAGAACACGGTTTCAAATGGTTTCAAATTCAAAACAGCCAAGCAGCTGTATCTACTACCTGTGTACAGGCTATAATGCTCATAGATAATAACCTGGTCACAATTCGAAAATAATTAATCTTCCAAATTTGGGATACCGGGTACTAGATTTTTTGGGTAAATATCAGATTTTTACTCCTAGTATCTTGTTGAATACTGCTGAAAAACTCAAATTTGAAGCCCTGACCAAGTGTAGGTATTTATAGTCTGTTATATGCTCACAGTAAAGTTTAGAGTTGTTTCTTCAATGTGTGTTGGTATTGGGAATGATATGGTGTTACAGATATTTTTGTAGGTACCAGCTATTTTTGGTATAATGTAATGTGATTTTTGATTTTCTATTACTAGGAGATGATGGTAAAATCAAGCTGGAAGATCTTGTTGGATCATTACAAAATACATCTTATCATGGTTCACTTAAAAAATCTCTGGAAAGTTTACAAAGAATGGGTAAAACAGTTGAACCACCATTACCAAAACATCAAGCTGAAAAAGTAGGTTTATAATGAATTAAATAATTATTATTTTATTAATTTAACTTAAGTTTGCCTTTGTACAACAACATGTGGAAAAATATATAGTTTACAAGAAATATACAACCTATTCCCAAATGTCAAGGCTTTAGAATGTGGAGGTTGGGGGGCAAAAAGGGATGCATGCCCGTTAATTTTTTCCCACTACCCAGACATGTTTGAAAAACTATGTGTACTGTGGTTTTTTATCATTAGACTAAGTTATCTGAAGAAGTTTATTACAATTGATTGCCCCCCCTGGGGAAAGCTGTACCTTGTCATGACAGATGAGTATTGATCTCCAGTGTGCAAGGATATCACAATTACAGTATTTTTCAATAGCATTATTAGCATTATTATGCCAACTCAATCCATTGACAGTAATGCCAGCCATAACTGGCAATTTGAAAGATTTTAATCTCTAACACCAGACAATTTTACTTGCCAAAAAGAAACTTCCCACTGTCATTAGGTTAAAAGATAATACTTTATTTTATAATATTAGATCCAACGAGCTGTGGCATATGAAGAAACATCGAAAGATATTGGCAAATGGGATCCTATTGTTCAAAAAAATAGACAGGTAAAGTTTTACATATAATTGTTGGGTATGATAAACGTTTGTCTCACCATTTTGTATGCAATGATCTTTCTCATGTAACCAATATTTTTTTTCAGGCAGAACATTTATCATTTCCATTAGAGAGAGATACTTCACCTCAAATGTCTACTGGTATACTTACAGCAAGCTTCAAGGTTGTGACAGTTGGTTTATTTTTAAGAATACTATTTAAAATTGTTAGAAACGTTATATGTAGAAAGTATCATAGTAAAGTCTATTATTAAAATAAACTTTTTTTTTGAAAAGCCTCAAACTCCATTGGAAGTGGAAATAGCAAATGTTTTGAAAAGTAATTCAAAGGTTTTAGAGAGAAACGATAAAGAACTTAGTCTAGAAGAAGAAGAGGCTTTGAAAACTATGAGTCTTGAAGAGGTAAATGGATAAATAGAAAAAAACACAGAACAAAAAGTAAATACAAAAAAATAGGTGCAGTATAATTAGGTAGTATGAAATACGAAATCAAACAGCGAAATGGTCGTAAACTATTATGAGTATATATAAAGTTTAGGTGTTATGTAGACAATATGGGATATAAAATTAAACAATGAAATGGTCGTAAATAATCAGGTGTGTATATATAAAATTTAGGTCCTATAGACAATATGAATTATAAAATCAAACAGTGAAATGGTCGTAAACTGTTATATGTGTATATATAAAGTTTCTTACGTAGCGTAGGCAGTATGAAATACAAGATTGAGCAACGAAATGGTTGAATTGGATGGTTACTAATTGTGTAATATAGATTTGCTGATGTTTTAAAACCCATCATCAGGTGCAAACGTTAATGAATGTTCCGAAAACTCGAGGTTAATATACTTGTTGCAAATGAGTGTGTGTTGACTGTTAAAATTGCTTTTTTTATTTATTTCTTATTTCATTTTAGGCTCTTGAGAGACGAAATGAGTTACGAAAACTTAGAGTTTTGCAGTCTCATTATGAACAGAAATGTAGAAGAATGAAAAAGATTAAAAGTAAAAAGTAAGCTGTCTGTCATAAAAGAGAATTTTGAAACCTACTACGACTGTTTAACTGTTGTGGTTATTCCGAGAAACCATTATAGATTACCCTATAAAATCCGATCTGTTGTGAAGATCTGCAGTTCTTATAAATCTTCAACGTTAAAACAAAGAAACAAAAAAACAAAACGTAACACCAAGTTGGTGATATTTTCTAAGCCATGCACGGTTGTCAAAAAAAAAACTGGGTTAAGTTTATTTTGTCAAACTAAAATGGATTAGTTTTGGTTTACAATATTGTTAGTCTGTTTTATCCTAAGTTGTTTGCCGCGTTCGTTAATGTTCAGACTTTAGTATTATTAACTTCTTGGTTAAAGTCCTCAACCTTTATTCTCTTCAATACTGCTTTCAAGGGTTTCTTGTGTAGGAAATTTAGCGTGAATTAATATAACATTGTCGTATGTAAATTTTTTTTTCACTCTTTTTGGCACGACAGAGTTTTAAGAGCCATGATCCAGATGGTCTGAAAACACGGAAAAGGACTGGCATTAGTTGTCGAATGGACATCCATTTCTCGATTAAAACAACTAAATTTGTCGGGAAATGTACTTTACTTCGTTTCCAAATTATTGACAGACTTATAATTTTGTTTATTAAACATAATTATTAAGTGTCAGCACGTTTCATGCAGGGATACCAAGGATATAAGAGATCAAGAACAGCAAAATGGATTTCTATTCTGTTGCTAGTTCTAGGCCTTTTGTTCACGGTCAGATAGCTAGATATTGATCATGATTCGTCTTTTTTCTCCAGATATCATCGTGTCAAAAGAAGAGCTGAGAAACGAGCAGCAAGTAAAAAATCATTTGAACAATTGCAGCAAGAAAATCCAGAAGTAGCGAAGAAAGAACTAGAGAAAGCTGAACAGCTTCGCATAGGGGTATGACTCAACTGCTCATGAAGCCAAACCGATAAGATTTACATGTACATTACACCTTCTTAGCTTTCCTCGACTGTTTAAACACAGCAGGAACGGAGAACTGCATGGTATGAGGTCCCATTTACACATGCGATTTTTCTCCTTTCAACAGATGTGATTAAGTGAATGCCTGACGAAAGTAGATGGCAATGTCACTAGGAATAAATTATGGGAGTAAATGAAGTAAGTTTGTACACCAGGAATAGCAACGTTCTACTTGGAAATACGAATAAAAGTTATCGAAGTTGTGTTTAATGTTTATATCAATGAAACTTAAAATGTGAAATAAGGCTAAAATAAATTTAAGATTAGGACCAACCTTAATAGCACAAACCAAAGTCCGAATAACATGTCTAATTCACGTTTTTCGGATATTCGTTCGTGTTTTTTAAGCAGCATCGAGGCTTACGACTTATTACCCTTATTATTTCAAAACAAGACCGCAAAATAATATCAATTTCTTATTACAGAAGTTCTGTAATATGCAATTAAGAAGGGGCGAGGCATTGCTGCTAAAATGTATTACTGTTTATCCAATAATTTTACCAGTGAATACACTCAGCCACATCGGTCAAAATGAGAAAAAGTGCAACAAAAATCGCCTGTGTAAACGAGGCTTTAGACTGTATAATGACGCATTAGTGTATCACGTGATTACACATGGTAATTAAATTACCTGAGTTTGATCCGTATTTTGAAAGATTATTGGAATAATTTGTGCTTTAGGAAAGAATGAGTTTAAAACATCGAAATACTTCAAAATGGGCGAAAAATATTATTACAAAAGGAATAAAAGATGTCGAGGTAAGGCGGTATTATAGAGACCAATTTAGTATTTCGTTAGTGTTTGTTATATATTATGTTATGTCAGCGTTATCCTTGTGTAAGTCAATAACCGCACATTTCCCGTGGGTTAACTCCCTCCCCTGATTCCATACAGTTCATATGATTGTTTCAGGTAAGCATGTGGAAACAAAAGGCCTATTGCCTTTTTTGCCTTAAGAATAAGTGTTTAAATTTTTATTTCCCATACTAAATAGGCTCGTCATGCTATTGCTGAACAATTAAGGATCAGTCGACAATTGACTGAAAACAAGAAAGAACTGTCGGAATGTGAAGACGAAGCTGCTGTGGATGCCGAAGAGCTGGCGGAGAACTCCGATAATATACGAAACTTTGCATTGGTAGGCGACAACAGTGACAACCCTTGGTTGTTAAATGTTGGTAAGAAGGTGCCTGGAGAAGTGACTGGCGATGATATTGACGGTAACCAGGCATATAAAATTATTTCAGCTTACTATATTTAAATAATATTTTTTACAAACGAGCTGCAAGTTTCTACCTTCAACGTGATCGAGTAAATGGTCAATTCATATTATATTATTTTATTATATTATAGGATAATAATATGATATTATTATTATTGTAACTACGCCAAGAGCGCTACATTGATTACTATAATTAATATAATATTAATTATAGTAATCAATGTAGCGCTACATTGATTACTATAATTAATATTATATTAATTAT